>PVIC010016097.1:0-34362 GCA_004025085.1 Thryonomys swinderianus | reverse complement strand
CAGCATTATATGTGGTTACCGGGGATCGAACTCAGGACCTTGTGCTTGCGAGGCAGGCGCCGGAACCACTGAGCTAACCCTCCGGCCCCGAAAATATATATAATTCTTACAAGAATTTGGGGGAAAAGGAACCTCTGTGTTGCTGGTGAGAATGTAAATTAGTACAGCCACTATGAATATCAATATGGAGATTCCTCATAAATCTAGATGTTGAAATACCATTTGATCCAGCTATGCCCTTCCTGAGATATTTCAAAAGAATTAAAAAGAGAATATTATAATGATACATCCGGACCCATTTTTATAGTGAGAATTTCACAATAGCTAAGCTGTGGAAAGAGACTAAGTATTCATCAATAGATGAATTGGTAAAGAAAATGTGATATAAACACAATGAAATGTTATTCATCTTCAAAGCAGAATGAAATCATGTCATTTGAAGGAAAATAGGTGTAAATGGCAGCCATCATGTTGAGCAAAATAAACCAGACTCTGAAAGTTAATTACTGCATGGTTTCCCTTATAGGAAAAACCTAAGCAGTCAATCAATCCATGACAGCTAATAGGAAACTAGAAGGTAGACTTTTGGAGAAGAGATGGGGGTTGGGCAGGAAAGGGAGAAGGGGTAATGGAACTGGAAATGAGTGAGATACGTTAAGTGTATGCATCAATCTCCCAAAATAAACCTCATCCTCTGTACCAGAAACAAGCTCTAAAGGGTGGAGGGGCTTGAAAGAAAGGATGGAAAGTTCCCAGTGGGACACTAAAAAGGAAGATACAAAGAACTTTTTCACTGGAAAATAAAATAGATACCCAAAGCTCTACAAGACAATGGGATTTTACCCTTGTATGGATCATTCAGGTCAAAAAACAAACTTTACCAGCCATCCTGGGAGTCTCTAAACTTCCAAATGTTCCTTGTCCAAAACCTAAACCCTTCTTCCCCTGAAACTACTATCCTAACTTGCTTTTCTTTATAGTTTTGTCACTGAAGGGTGCATGTCTACTCACTTTACTCTTGCCTATTAAGAAAGGTGAAATCTGTTATTTCAAAACTTCTTTTACCACTCTTGTGTGTTTCTTATGATTTTATCTGTTGAAGAACAAAGGGCATTTAATCTGTACAATTTCCCACAGTTTGAACTTTGTTGGCTGTATGTGCAAGCAAGGTACAGTTTGGTATGTTGGCCCTGTGTAAGTGCAGTTTTTATTCTCTCATCAGTGAGGTTGTACAGTATCTGAAGATCTCTGTTTTATATTATTAGCAACTATTACTGTTCAGTGCCTTTTTGATGTCTGTGATTTGTTCAACTTAGATTTCTTTTTTCTATAATGATCCAGATTCAATTAGCTACCAAAATGTTTTGTATCTCATATTGGATTCCATCAAGGTCTTTAATGAAGTAGTCACCTTTCTTCTTTTGCTTAAAACAATGGTTTTCAAAGTATGATGTCTAAATCAGTAACATCAGCATCATCTGTTGAGTTAGATCATCTGGGAGTGATGTACAGTAATGTTTTATAACATTTTGGGTGATTCTTGACTACAATTTGAGGACCATGATTTAAATAACAAATGTTACACAGAGTCCTCCTTGCATTTAATGTTCTATTTATTGCAAAAATTAGTTAATATCGGAATAAAGATAGGCTTTATTTCCACATATACTGTGTACTGCATTTGACTATTGATGTTCTCTGACTCTTTTCATGGGACCATTGTTTTTGTTTTATTTGACTTCAAATCTGAGACACACCTGCTCTTTTCTCTAAGATTTGTGGTGACATCTCACTTAGTAGTTTTCAGTGAAGTACAACATGCATTTATTACGTATTTGTTGCCAGAAATGGTATGAAAGGATAGGGACCCAGTGTAGGTAAAGGACACAGCAATTACCCCTGCTGAGTTAGAGGAAAGGTCCCTGCGAGCCTAGCAGAAGGACACTCAAGAAAGCTGTTAGCATAAGGACAGGAACTTAACGGTTCACTTCAATAGGTGCAATTTAAGATTATATTTGATCTTCCTGGGGTTTTTTGATAGGACCATTTCCATCTTGGCCAAGAGCTCTTGTGTATTTCATGCTAATTTGGCCAAACCACAGACAGCGATCCATACTGTGACTCCAGACACCCACTACCTTTTGGATGGTGTTATAGTTACTTTCTTCATCTGTGAGATGCAGTCCCTGACCCTTCAGCTTAAAGGAGAGGTTTATTTTGGTTCACAGTTTGTGAATTTCAGTCCATAGTTGCCACCCTTCAGGGCAAGGTAGCATGGCAGAGGAGCATAAAAGAAAAAATGCTGTTTGCAGCATATCAGCTAAGGGAGAAATGAGGAGAAAGAGAGATAAACTCTTGCAGGATATGCCTCCAGAGACTATCCTGTTTACAACAGACCTCACCTTTTAACACCAAGTCAGCTTTAATGCCCACATAATCCAATCACCTTCCTAAAGCCCCACATATGATCACATGATGCTTTGAGGAAATATCTAGATCAAAACCATGACATAGAGAAGCAAGACAAGAGCAAGACAAAATCAGATTTTTTTGTTTTAGACAGGGTCTCGCTTTGTAGTTCAGGCTGGCCCTGAGCTAACTATGTAGCCCAGGCAAGCCTGGAAGTCAGCAATCCTCCTGCCTCTGCCTCCTGAGTGCTGGGATTACAGGTTTGAGCCACCACACCCGGCGCTGTGGTATGTGGTACTGATTGCTGGTGGGCATGAGTCACCAGGCCCGGTATTGTTGTATGTGGTTACTGGGCTCAAAGCAGGGACCTTGTGCTTGCTAGGCAGGAGCCAGAACCACTGAGCTAAATCTCTGGCCTGACAAGATCAGATTTTTAAGAATTCACCTAAATTCTAATCAGCACAACTTTCCCTGAGGTGGAGGACAGTGGATCTATATCTAAGGTGTACGGTACTTTTCTGCCAAAGGAAGGATAAAGAGCCTACATTTGTAGCCAGCCCTCTCATCTTGCCAATGTTGTTCCACACTGTGGTACTTGCACATACCTATGTGGACTCCAGGCACACCAGACTCCACACGTACAAAGAAGTTCACAGTCTCTGGATGGACATATCTCCTCAGACTTATGGGTTTCTAACCTTATGGGAAGAAACTGGGCTAGAGGAAGCATAAAACAAGGACTTAGTCTAAGAAGTAGAGACAAGATTACCTGTGACAAAGGGTGATTGTATTAGCCATTTTTTCACAGCTGTAACAAAATGCCCAAAAGAATCAACCTAAAAGAAGAAAATGTTTATTTTGGCTCGTGATTTGGGAGGTTTACATGTATGGTGAGTTGGCTTTTTTACTATGAACCTGTGGGTAAGGCAGAATATCTGAGCAGGACATGGTGGACCAAAGCTGCTTACCTCATGGCACTGAAAAGAGAGTGGAAAAGAGCCATGAGGAAGGAGCTAAAGATATGATAATAGTTGCCAAGGTCACAGCCCCATAACCTATTCTCTTCAATTATGCCCCACTTTCTGATAGCCTATTTATTCAGTAATGGACTATTAGTGGATTAATCTGTGGATGAGATTTGTGCCCTTGTAATCCAATACACTTACAAAAGGCCACCTCTGAACACAGAAGCATCTCTGATTTGACCCTAACAGTGGTGCTAGGAGGTGAAAGTAAAGTGTGCTCAAGCATCCAGAGCTTAACAAAAGAAGAGATACTCTCAGAGGCCTTTGGGTCAGCTGCAAGTTTGCCTCATAAGACATCAGCAAAGGCGTCAGCTCTGGTTCAACAGTAGCTGGGCCTACCCTTTTCTAGTGCTCCCCACTCCCACTCACTGTGCACACACACACACACACACACACACACACACACACAGAGTTTCTGCTAAACTAAATTTTTTGAAGCCCTAACATCTGCCATCCAGAATCACAAAAGAGGAGAGGGAGATACACACCATCAAATGGAAATACACCCTGATACATCCCTATACATTCACTATATTATTTTACCCATTTTATGATGAGAAACATAAAATAAAAATAAGGGTAAAGACAAATGCAAAAAAAAAATCCTACCTTCTACTTAACAACATAAAATATATGCCATGAAAACTTTACCTAGACTTTCCTCCTCCAGTTTTTCTGAAATGGACTAGAGATGTCTGTGAAGTTAAAGATCAGTCAACAGAAAACTTGGTGCCTAACTAGCCTGGTTCCTTGGTCCAAGGAGACAGATGAGTGAATGAAATTATTATAGTTACAACAGAAAATACTCCAATAGAAGTTTACATACGGAACAGTTACTCTACAGGGGCAGAGCATATAACTCATCCTGGGGGAAAGAAACTGGTCAGAACCTATTTGCACAAAACTAAAGACTGATGTGTTTCCATGTGGGCTTTGGGAAACTTTACTGGGGGAAGGTGGGAATCACATTTAAAAGGACAAAGGTAAAGATATTCACTGATTCAAAAAACATTCATTGAGCACCTACTAGATGACAATCATCTTATAAGATGACTACATGATTACATTCCATATATTTCTGGTGTTTTGTAACACAACATTAAATTAAACAGACGAAAATCCCTGTCCCTATGAAGCTTATTTTCTAATGGGGAGAAAATAGGTAATATGACATTTAACTAGGGGAAGCACAGGGGGGTTTTTTGGCTGTGGAATGAATCTGTATTGTGGTGGTAAATGTGTGATGTTATGCATCTGTCCAAACTCACAGAATTTTATACCACAAATAGTGAACCTGAAAGTATGCAAATTTTTCAAAATATCAACCAGGAGGTCAGAGGATCCCAGGATGAAATGCAGACCACAACAAAAGAAGATAGTGGTATTATGAGTTTGAGACATAGCCTCGCTGTAGAGATGCTAACCTAAGTAATCTTGAAAAAGTGTTTCCACCATATACTGGAAGGATAAAAGCAAAAATGGCTGTAAATAAACACAGTACCCTAGCTGGTAAAGTTGCATATCATGGGAGTGTGGGGTAACAGTTCTGACACTGCTATACATATATACTGGGGTAGGAAATAAATAAATTGATGGGAGGACCCAAGCTTCTCTATTGTTTGTAGAGGAGGCTTCAAATAAACAAGGGGAGGCCAGAATGAAATGATCCATATGGTCCTGGATTAGAGTCAAAGACCTCGATGTGAGCATCTATTTAACTTGACGTAAATTCAAGTAAATGTATATAGTAATGTAGATGCAAGTATATGTAATTTGTATACACATATATTTCTTAGGTTTGTCCTAAAAGAGGGTCTAAAAGTAAAGACATCCAAGTACCCACAAGCACACTCACCAGCACACAGCTCTGGTTTCCTAATAGCATTGTGTAATCTAAAGATAATGAACACATCAAAGTAGAGTGAAAGACAGTGTTCACCAGAAGTCAGAGAGGCCAGAAGAGAGATCATGGGTGCAAAGCCACAGCTAGCCAGGATTAGGTTCTGGTATCCTATTACACAGAATAATTAAAGTTAAGAATTTCATATTTTACTATTTAAAATAGCTAAAGAGAGGATTTTGATCATGCGTATTACAAAGAGATAATAAAGGTTTGAGATGATGGATAACCTAAATATCCTTAGTAGAGTGGTACATAATGTATAAATGTCAAATTTCACATTATGCCCCATAAAGTTGCACACTTATTACCTGTGTGCATTACATATTATTACAAATGTAAATAAAAAGATCTGGGACTTCTTTAGAGCCATAGCTCATTCTAGGGCTGGAGTAAGAAAGACACAAGATGAACCTGAAGCATCTTGTAATGTCAGAAAGTAAGGAAGTACTCAAAACAGTGGTGGCATGTCAGAGGGTTAAGAAGCCAACTGAGATTCCCCAATGACTGAAAGTGGAACAATTCAAAAAGCAAAATATGTAACATACAATTGGAATATAACCCACAATATATCCATGAGTCCATACTAATAAAAGTAAATTACTGAATAAATACAAAGAAAACATAGGAATGTCTGATACAAATAATTTAATATACTCATAATTTATAATTACAATAGATAATTTAATAGAGACTCACTCCCTCCTTACAGAAGTAGAATTTAAACTCTTCACTCCATCCTTTGAGTGTAGGATGTTCCTAGTAACTTGTTTCCAGACTATGAAAAAGAGGATGGAATAACTTTACCATAGAGAAATCTCAAAAACACTACCTGAGTGATAAATCATGTTGATAGTAGGTACTTTTTCTATGACATATGATATATGATGATATGATATGATATATGATATGAAGGACACTTTGCCTTTATGCCCATCCTCCCAAAAACTCATACCCCAAGTTTAATCATGGGAAAAACTTCAGGCAAACCTAAATTGAAGGACATTTTACAAAATGCCTGACTTATATTCCTCAAGATTGTCAAGGTCATCAAAAACAAGGAAAGTCTGAGAAACCATCACGGATTAGCAGAAGCTAAGGAGACATGACTCAGTGTCATGTTATGTCCTGGATGAGATCCTGGAATGAACTAGGAAGCATAAAGTATGAAGTTTGGTTTAAGAATTAGGACACTGCCACTCAGGCTGATATTTGCCCAGCTAACAGATGCCAAGGACAAACTGGCGACTTGAAGCCAGGCCTCCTAGTGTTTGTCCTGTGATTTCTGTTTCACCCTCTGTCCACTCTGCTTTATGTGATGCTACCAGGATATCATGGAGAAGTCAAAGATCATATGATCTGCCAAGTCCTAGGAAGGTCAATGGGACAAAAGACTTCCCAAAGTCCCAGGAGCAGGTCATGGCCCAGTCTAAATCTGATCCAGAGAAAAACTTTCTAAAAAGTCTGTTAAGTCCTGGAGGTGGTAACATCTCTTTTTTTAATTGATTTTACTAGCACATTTTATATATACATTATGATCACATTCAACCTTCAGGGTTTGTACCAGTACATGACAAAACTTGATTCTCATTTTTTCCCATTCCCCTGCCTTCCATACAACCCCCGAGTAACATCTCTTTGTGCTCTACATACAGGTCAGAAAGACAAGTTTATTCTACTATCAAATTTGGAGTCCTTGCTATCCTTTAGTATCCGAAATGAACTTGGGGCTACACACTGTGCATATGTGTGTGTGTGTGTGTGTTTGTGTATGTGTGTGTGCAAGTCCTAAATCTCACCACTGTAAAACATACACTCCTCTTTCTATCATCCCCATCTAAATATATATTGAATTCCCAAGGAATGCCACTGTTCAGAGCAGATTTTCCTAAGGCTGACAGCGCTGGAACCCCTTAACAACAGGAAAATTTCATGCTACCCCAAGCCCTTCACAGACCTCAGACCTTGTGGAGGAAACAGTGGCCATCAGGAGCAAGGTAGAACCTCGCGTCATCTTTCTGATTTACTCCTAATCTGTTTGATGACCAGATCATGTAATTAATATTATACCAGAATCGTTAGGGCTCTAAAACCATAACACAACAAGATTTTTCTTTGCTCTGTTCTTCTAACTTGAAATTATTCCTTATTTATCTTACCCTGACTCTCTTAGTAGTAGTTCTAGACCAGTTCTGGAAACAGAACCCCTTTATTATCCTGAAACTTCTTCCAGTGCTTACTCCCTACCTCAGCCCAGTGTCTCCCTTCCCTCATCCCTAAACTAGTATTTCTTCTCACTGTTGAACTCCGCTCATATTCCCCTGAAAAATTGTATAGTGTTCTTTACCCTTCTAGAAATTTCCTGGGTACTGAGACTTTGAAAGAAAGGATCAAATCTTATAGCCATGAGCAATTTGTGTGAAAAGATTTTTTCTGAGTTCACACAGCCTCAAAGAGACACAAATGTTTATGGAAATGCTTAGCTGGCCTTAATTTAATTTTTCTAATGCTATAATTTAACTTGATCAGTGTGAATTTATTAATACATTTCACAGGCATGTCCTCCTGCCTTCTCTTACTCTTTCTTCCTAAGAGATATACATTAATTATAATCTCTAGGTCTCATTGCCTCAAAAGTGGGTTAGAGGACTTCAACTCTTAAATTACTCTCGATTCTTGGATGTAAATAACTGGAATATTAACAGCTACTGTCATCTTGGAGCAAGACATGATTTTGAAGGAAGACATTCAATTAAATTACACTGTGATTTTAAGTTAAATTATCCAAGATCTGACTTCCTCAACAACTCTGATTCAGGTCTCCAAAATATTGCTCACTGTGAGTCATGTTTCCCTCTGGAAATAACAAAACTTCCTCACCGCCCTACTCTAAACCACCTCCTTTGGTCTTCAATGCTCTCAGGAAGAGATTGGGTCGCATGTTACATTTTTCCCGTGGTGGGCAAGGAAACTCATCTTTTGTTTTTTCAAAATAAGAAACACACAGGTGCACACACACGCACACACGTGCACACACATGCACGCACGCACACACACACACACACACACCAAGGAATAATACACTGAAAATTTCAAAATCAGTACCAGGCAGAACACTTTCATCCTCCACACCCCTGGAAAATAAATAATGTTTACAATTGTAAAAACAAGAGGAAACTGACTTTTTTTTTTTTTTTAGTTATTGTTTGTTTTTGTTTTAGTTTTTTGAGACAGGGTCTTGCTTTGTAGTTCAGGCTCACTGTGTAGCCCAGGCTGGCCTTGAACTCAAAGAAGCTTTCCTGCCTCTGCCTCCCAAGTGCTGGGATTACAGGCATGAGCCATCACACTCAGCATTGTGGGGTGTGGTGCTGATGGTCGATGGGCATGAGTCACCACTCCAGGCATTGTGGAATGTGGTACCAAGGATAGAACTCTGGACGTTGTGCTTGCAAGGCAGGCATTGGAACTACTGAGCTAAATCCCTGGCCAGAAGCTGACATTTTAAATGTTTATGCTTCAAAGATTTTTCAGTGTTCAATTTTCTAAGAAAAGAAATATGTAGTAAATTTGCAAAACCAGTGTGTCTTTGATAAATATTCAGGGTGGTTTTAAAACACGTGGAGTTTACAGGTAGCTAATAATTGGTGCTGAGAAGTATTGGTCCATTTTCCCTAGAGGCTATATTCCCTGTGTCTCTAAAGGGATATTTGAAGGAATAATCATATTGGAAAACAGAGGAGAGGAGAGGAAAAGTGAAGAAAAGAAGAGGTGCAACATTAACATTTCATTGTATGGAAATCTGTTTAAGTTGGAAATGGTAGCACACACCTGTCATCCCAGCTACTCAGGAGGTTTAGGAAGGAGGTTCACAAATTTGGGAGTTTGGGGACAGCAGAACAACTTACAAGACTCTGTGTCAAAATAAAAAACATTTTTAAAAAATTTTAAAAATCAACATTAACAAAAAATAAAATAAAAAATGTTTAAAGACCAAGACAGAACACTTGCCCAGAATATACAAGGCCCTTGATTCCATCTACAACACTGCAAAAAATATGTTTCAGATTGTGCCATAGCAGACTTAAGTTCAAATGTGAGCCACATTGTGTATTACAATGAGTAACTCAGCTCTCTTTAGGAAATACTGTTTATTGGAGTTTAAAAAGCAGTTGGAATATTAACTAGGTATGAAGTGTTAGAATATGGACAATAAAGATTTCTATTGAGGGTAGGAATTTGGGGGTCAGAAGTTTAAGGATAGCTTTCTGTTTTCATAGCCAGAATGAGTTAAACTTCTGATTAATGCTTTGGGAATTTATATATAACATATAATGTTCATAAATTAAAGAATTGCATATATGCATTATAATCTAATAGCTGCATGTATATTTATAGCTTTATTTTTTCTCTCACAGAGAGTCTTCTAAAATGATGATTGAGAAGAAGGTAGTTACACTGCATCTCTCTCACTGACTAGTGTCCAGCAAGGCTATGGACACTAGTCAGTCCTGAGTTCTATTTCAAGCTCTAGCACTGTATTACCATGTGCTAGTAATTTAATTAAAAGTGGGAAGATAAATCAGGAGGCTTTCAAAGGCACTTCCAATTCTGAAATTCTATGGCCCTGAGACTGTGTGCCTCTGTGGGATTTCCCCTCTTTCCAAAGAAAAAACAAGATGTGTTGCCTATTCCTGTTGACAGCTCTTGCTGTGACTTGAGAGTCTCAATGTTTCTTCCAAGCCCAAGTCCTAGAAACAAGGTACTCTCCCACCCTATTGCAACTAAACTCCAGGGACTGTTGTGGGTGCTGAAGATACAGCAACGTACTTAACACTGTGAGACTAAAGGAGCCTAAAGTTGAAAGACAAAGAAAAGGAGAGATAGGAGATGGGAGGTAATTGTAGAGTTTAATAATGAACCACTAAAGAAAGAAAAGAGAAAGGTAGTACAGGTGGTGACTGGAGAAGGTGAGAAGAGCTATTCTGGTTGGGACAGCAAAAAAGAATTTTCTAGGAGGTAATATTTGAGATAAGACCGAAATAATGAGATACAAGTCACCTTGTAGCTATTTGAGGGAAGAGTTCTGAGTTAAAAGAACAGCAAACAGAGCCCAGAAGGAAGGCCCTTGGAGCACAATGAGTGAAAGGACCGTGGACTAGGAGAAGTGGCTGGAGAGATAGGAAGTGATCAGCTCATGCAGGGCCTGGTGATGGCATCATCATCATCATCATCATCAACATCATCATCATCACCATCAAAGCTGCTGTCTATTTCATCTTTACAAAATTCTAATGATTTTCTTGGGATTTTCTTTACTCCTCACATCTACCTCTTGAGGTTGTTGCTATTTCTAGTGATTTCAAAGCCAAGGGTAGGTGCAAGAGCTGGAATATGAGCCTATAGTGGCCTGACTCTAAAGCAGATTCTAGTTCTTAAAATTTTATTTTATTGCTATCCCAAGGAAATAGGTGGCCTCAAATATCTAAGTACAAATAAAATAAACCACACCAAGCATCATCGTGTAACATAAAGTCTAGAAAGCACACAGGAAGTGATGTTCTCTAAAAGCCTGTGTGTGAGTAGAGAGTAGTGCTATGCAGCTCAGTCACTGTGTGGCTCCTCATCCTACCTCCTATGGGCAGGATGTCATTTCTTTTCCCTCATCTACCTCTGGCCACCACATCACCCAGTGCCACCCAATATGGTGCCAGGTTTACTCCAACATCTCCTTAGGGCACATTTCCTAGAGGCACTGGAGGAAAAACAGAAAACTTGCTGGACAGACCATGCTTTTTACAAGATGAGAAAACAGAAGTCAAGAACTAAAGTTAGTCTGTAGCAATCCACCAGTGTGGCCACAGTAGGCTCCTGATTCTCTATCCAGCAAGTTTCCTGTTTTCCTCCAGTGCCTGCATGGAGTATGTCCTAAGGAGATGTTGGAGTGAATTTGATATGTTATATCAGAGTGATATGAGAAGGACTCAATCTACTGTTACAGGCTTAGAAGTTGGAGAGAGGTTGCCACCAGCGAAAGCCTGAAGGCAACCTTCAAAAGATGAAAAGACAAAGGAATGAATGGATTCTTCCCTTAAAGCCTCCTGAAGGAGCCAGCCCTGACAGCAACTTGATTTCAACTTAGATTGATTATAGACTTCTGACCTCTCAAGTTGGAAGAGAATAAATTTTTATTCTAGGACCCACTAACTTTGTAGTAATTTGTTACAGTAACATTAAGAAACTCATACAGTTGGCCTGACCTCTGTCAATGCACAATACCATTAGCTCTCCATCATGGAAACTCATAACAAAAACTCCAAACAAAATTTGCAGTTTGTGCCTCATGACCTACTTCTTGAATTTGCACAGTAATTTCTGAATTAATTCATTCAGACATCATGGAGAATTACTCTTCCTTACACCCTTATGCCTGTTACGTTGATTTCTTCTGCTACATTGGGTTGATATTTGTCACTTTCTATCTCACAACACACTGGTCTGGAAAGGAAAAACAGAACATCAAAACCCAGCTTGAGGTTTTCTAAGATCAAAGTGCCACATTGCTGCCTAGCTTTTATATGAAGAAAGTAACATTAGATGGTCACTTTTCTCTGTGTCCCACAACAAGGGTTCTATGAAAGTACAGAATTTTCTTTGGATTCCAGAGCCATGTGCCCTATATGCACACAGATCTCCCAATGTTCATTCACTGTTGGCATCATTCATATGATGGCATCTGTGAGGGCTCTCGGGTGGAGTTGCAGGCTCCAGATAGGTTGGTGAGGGATTTTAGGGGTAGTTTAACTCTGCCTCTCATTAGAGGCATCTCTGACAGAGGTTGGGGAGCTCAGTCCTTTCCTAAATGAGATTAGATCTTCTCTATGTTCCTGAAAGTTTTTGTATGTCCCTAACTGAATATTTGAATGTCGTCCTTTTCAAGCACTGTCCTGTAGAACTGAAAAATAGGCCTTTCGGTCTATTCCTGTGAGAGAAGCTGGGCAGTACAACTTCTGAGTTCATGTCAATTTCCCATCAGCTTGAGCTATGGCAACATTTATTGAAGCTCTGAAGCCACTGCTGCTACAGAAGCCAACCAAGCAGGCAAGATCCTGATATTCATAGATGAGATAATTAAATAATTTGAGAGTAATTACCTACATCAAATAAAGATTCTAAGTGAAAAACACCCTGCAATTTCTTTTTAATATAGCACCAGGCAGCTGACACTACAGTTTAATGTCCTGTAAAAAAGTTCTTTATCTTTTTTGACTTTAGAAGAATAATAATCATAGGATTTTTAAAACTATGAACCTTTTGGTTCTCAAGTTAAACAATTTATTAAGTTACTTTAATGTGTCAAAAAACTATTTAAAAAGAAAATCTTAATAGATTGATATATTTTACCCTCTTTTTTCTTTTTTTTAATTGCATTCTTTATTGGTACAATTTGCATACATCTCACAATCACATGTAACATTGGGGAATTTGTACCAATATATGACACAGTCAATTCTCATTTTTACCCATATCCCCACTCACACCTCCCCACCCCCTATATACATGCTCTTTTCTTTCAGAATCATATTTATTCCTTCCCCTCAATACATCCCCACACCAAATTTCCTTTGGAAACTTCCCATTCTAAAAAGATTGTCATGCGACTAGAGCTCATTTGCATCTACCGGTGCTCATATCAATGAGAAGATCCAGTATTTGCCTATCTGTGCTCTATTGATTTCACTCCTTAGTGTGTCCTCCAGGTGCATCCATTTGCACATAATTGAATCAATCTGTCATTCTTTATGGCCAAATAGTACTCCATTTTATTTAAAAAAACCCACATCTTCTTTATCCACTCTCCAGTTGATGGGCATTTGGGTTGTTTCCAAGATTGAGCTAGCACGAACTGAGCTGCTATGAACAAGGGTGTACATCTGTCTTTCCACTGTGATTTTCTAAGTTCTTTTGGGTATATTCCTAGCAGGGGGATGGCAGGGTCAAATGGGACCCCTAGTCCTAGTTTTCTGAGAAATCTCCACACATAGCTCCACAATGGTTGCACAAGTCTGCAATCCCACCAACAGTGGAGAACGGTTCCTTTCTCCCCACAGCCTCGCCAGTATTTATTGTTGGTTGATTTTGTAATAGCGGCCATTCTTTGTGGAGTGAGATTACCCTCTTTTATAATATAACCTTAAATTATAAGCTCCCATTTTAACTTCTCTTTTCTTTGAAACACATGAGAAGCAGGAAAGAGAAACTAAAATGTTGGGACAAATATGAAACTATTTTAGAAGAGCAAAAAAATCTGCATGCATACAATTTCTGAATATTATAAATATTTCAATAGATCCTTTTGGAAAGTTCAACACAGAGAAAGTGTATTTAACCTTAAATCACAATATTCTGTTTGCTTTTTCCTTCTTGATTCACCACAATTGGAATGCAGCAAGGATCCTTTTATGTAGTAAATTTCTGCCTTGTGAATCAATGATGGTGGTCATGTTTCTTGCTTTGTATATCAAGTTGCTTGATGATGATATCATATCCTTTAAAAGTTTGTAGAATGTTGAGCAAAGCACAGGTACTTAGATGCCAAGTAGTAATGTCTGCCCGATTCAAAAGTTCACACTAAATCCAAAAGCTTTTATTAAATAATTTTTAAGTGGTAAAGGTATATTAAACCTGGAATTAAAAGGTCACTAAGAGGTTCCAAAACACTCAGATTTTCAATTAAGTGTAATTCCCTTTAGGAAGACGAGTGTGTAGGAGAAAATTTTTAGTGCTCATTCTCTGTATGAATATTGTTAGGTAATGTGTTTTAAGGGCAAGATCTTTTAAAGTTAGAAATAACATCAGAGCCACAGAGTGATTTCAGACACAGACATAATTACATGTACCACACATGTGGCTCAATTTAACAATGTTCAATTGTTAAACATTTAAAATTGCTCGCCACTATTCAAAAGCCAGGAATGTAATCTGAATTTTCTGCAATTTTTGTGTGAGTTTGTGGACCTGGCTTGGTGTATGAAGAAATCTGGCCATGTCGCTCTGGCAATCTGAGAGCACTCATGCTACCAGATGGTTCCTCTAACCAGAATCTCTAGATCCTCTCATGCACTAAGAAGAGTCTAAGCCTGAAACACTCTTGGAAAATTTCAGGAGGCTCCAAGTGAGAGGGAAGAAATTTCAAAGCTTCGGTACATAAAGGGTGCACAATAAAACTATGACAAGGTCCTATTCTCTCCTCGTTTGAAGCCTTAAACAAATTATGAAGTACCTAAGTTAATGTTTATTATCTTCACTCTCATTTTTTCTCCCCTAGGAAGAGTTCACCCCTAACCAGTCAGATATCTTGGCTACTAATGTAATCTCACTCTCAGACCTTCAGTGGCTGCCCGGCCTATTAGAACAACACCTGAATTCTGTACCATAGCCAACACAGCCTATGCTGAGATCCAAAATGATCTGGTCCCTGTGTATCTTTGTGCCTTTATCTGCTGCTGCCCTCCCCCTCCTCCTCCCACATGATTCTCGCTGAGGCCCTTTGTCCTAGCTAGTCCTCAAACCTAGAAAGTTCTTCCCATAAAAAACAACGTAGCTGGTTTCCTCATCCCACTGATGCTTCTGCTCAAATCTAACCTTTCAGAGTAGCATTTCCAAACTACTCATGGATAGCACTACTCCCTTTCAGTCCATCACTTTCTGTCCCCTTGTTCTGCTTTGTCTTTATGTTGTTTACCATCAACTCAGCATTCTAATGTCAATTCTCATTCTGCATGGCAGTGAGACCTTAGAGATGGCCATGCAAGCTAAAATCATGCAAAATGCTTTTAATAATTAATAGGAGAATTACAATTACTCCAGGGATAACCATCAATTTTTTGTCAAAACATTAAAATTCTGCTACTGTCAGTTACAAAGATATAGGAATTTGGGAAAAAATTAAAATGAATCACTGTATAGCTCAGATTGGCCTTGAACTTGCAGTAATCCTCTTGCCTCAGTTTCCTGAGTGCTGGAATACAAGTGTGTCCAACCACTCTGGCTCTGAATGGGCATTTCTACAAAGGAAAATTACAAATGCTCTATAAACACATGAAAAGATGCTCAACAAGCATTAATAATCATTAGGACTTGACCTTTTTTTTAATGGTGAACCACACATCAGTTTATTGGCATCATTAATTTATGAACATGATTGGCACCCCCCCACACACAAAGTGACATTGATTTCAATTTGCCATAACATGTACCCACGCATCTTCAAGGGAAACCGTAGCATTTTCAAGCTCTAGTCAGGGTTGATTATTCTTTTTTCACTTTCACAATTTTTACACTGCTGCCAGAAGTCTTCTCGGCATTTGCTTTGAATGCTGTCTTCCGTGCACCCCTCACTGCTTTTGCACAAATCTGGGAGTATCGAATGTAGTTGCATCCAGCCTGTAGCCAGTAGGCCACCATAAGGTCGCAAGAGGTGTCAATCAGACTGAATCGAGAGGAAAGTATAAAATCTAAACCACAAGGAGATACCACTCAAAGTACTTTAGGATGGTCATTATAAAGAAAGAGGAAGGGAAGGAAGAGGACAAAACAAATATTGGCATGGATAGTGAGAAACTGAAACCCTTGCTCATGGCTTGTGGGATGTAAAATGGTGCACTATGGGAAAAAATGTATAGTACTTTCTTGAAAATGTAAATAGAATTATTGTGTGATTCATTAATTCTACCTATATTATTATCTATCCAAATTATTACAAGGAGGGACTTGACCAACTATCTGTACAGTATGCATAGCAGCATTATTCATAATAGACAAATGGTAGGAAAATTCAAATGGATAAACAAAATTGCATATGTATACACACACACACAAATGCAAGATTAGTTAGCCTTAAAAAAGAATGCAGTTCTGGTACATACTATGATATGGATGCATTTTTAAAATATTGTGCTAAGTGAAATTAAGCCAGAGTCAAAAGGACAAATATTATATATTCCATTCATTGATTATATCCATATAACAGTGCTCAAATTCATAGAGACAGAGATTAGAATAGAAGCTACCAAGGAGTGGAAAGAGGAAGTGGAATTAGTGTTTAAGGTATAGAGAGTTTCTGTTTGGGAGAATGAAAAAGTTCAAATGATAAATGATGTTGATGATTACAATAATATGAGTATAATTAATATTACTAAAATGTACAGTGAAAAATAGTCAAAATGGTTAATCTGTTATAAGTATTCCTCCCAAATTAAAAAAAAAACCTTGCCAAGAGGTTCTCATTGTAAAATATGCATAGATATCAGAAGGTTTTTGTATTTCATGATAGCTGTCATTTTTAAGTTTGGATCAGCTATGAATATTTTGTTCTTTGCTCTTTCAATATCATGAAATATTCTCGAGAATTTCTTTCATGTGAAGTTTTTCACCACAGTCCAGTCCACTGGAACATCATCTTTTTTCATCAGAATCATGTTCTTAATTTATATCCATGTAAGTTCACCTTTGCTAAGTTCCTCTGAAAACTCAAGAGCCTCTCAAACAGGAGCACTGTGTCCACATTCCCATGGTCAACTATTGCTTCTACAGTGCCATTTATCTGCAGTTAGAAGCTGTGAAATTACTTCTCTGACAGTAAAACTTCCTGCTATACTATATAGATAGGATTTGCTGTTAACTGCTGCCATAATGCTTGAATATGTTTAATTACATGCCTTATGCCATATTTCTTTCAAAATTCAGCTAGTGAAGTAGCATGATCCCCAGTTGTACCATTCATAGCCTGTCAGAAAGTCCATTTAAATAGGCTTTAAAGATGAAATAATTCCATGGTCCATTAGATGGCTGAATGAAGCATTCTGTGCTAAGAAAGCAAATTTTCACATTTCTGCTCAAGAGAATCTGAGTGACATGCAGCATCAGATACGTTTAGTAGTGCTTCCAAAGTGAGGTCATTTTTCCCACAGTATCTCTACCACTGGGAAACAAGAAGGCAAGAGGTATTCTGACATCCTTGTGTAGACTGCAAAACAGATCTGCCATGACCAGTTAGTGACTGCCATGGAAAGAAATGAGGTGATTGGTCACTGATTATAATTTTGCAGTGTAAATGAGATTTACACTGATTTGTAGACTGGACAGCTAACAGTAGAAGTTTGCACTTTGGACAGTTACATTTAATACACTGTGGTGACTGCAATTTGAATTGTGTTGTTGGGAATCCTGGTGTTAAGTAAACCACAGTAATGAAAGCTCACGCATGCCAGCCAGAATGATGCAAAGTGAGAGCTATATATATTTAAATATAGTATACTTATATGTATAAATATGTATTGCCTAATATGTTTCCTCAACTAGAATGTAAGCCACAAGAAATGGAAATTTCATCTGTTTTAGTTGTAGTTATGTCCCCCATTCCTACAACACAGCCTAACATAGAGTAGGGGTATGATAAATATTTATAGAAAAGGAAGAAGGGAAAAAGAGAATGCAAAAAAAGGAGAGAGGGATGAGAGATAAAGATTTAAAGACCATCTAGTTAAAGCAGCTCTCACAGGCAATGGTACCCAAAGAAGTAAAATCACTTTCTGAAGGAGACCCAGCTGGCCAAGGCTTCTGATTTGAGGTCTGAAATGTACCCTTAACCCATTTTGTCTATCTTGCTCTTCCTTTCCCTCCAAAACCCCTTTCAGATTTTGTATTCTCATGAAGATATGATTAATAGTGTTGTAGGGGCCTTAATCACTTCATCTTTGCTGAAAGATTAGAGCTTTACCCTGGAAGACCACATTCTCGTAGGGCGAGGTGACACCAGGGCCTTCCTAGACTCCCCAGTATCAGATCACAGAGGCTGCTAATTCTTAGTTGTCAAGCTATTTGCATTTTCTTTCCCAAATGCCCTTGTGCGGTGCTATAATCAGACTGTACAGGATGTTGGGGTTTTTCTCTGAGTAGTTCATTCCCCTGAAGTAGAGTTTCTAATTTACTCATGGGGCTCTAATGTCTCAGAGCAGATGGAGCATCAGAGCCAAGTCAGAGGGGAAAAGACTAATTTCCGATGAAAAACTTGTGTTTCTGTGACTAAGGACTTAGCTACCTGGTTTAGGATGTACTATTTGTCTGCGAGTAGATCTAAAGGAAATAGCACTCATTCTGGCTAGAGAAATGGTTTTCAGTGCATTTTTTACTCATGAAATCCAAGAAGAACAGAGTGCCAGTTTTTAACCTTGTGGTTGGAGTTATGAATGAGAAAGGAAGTTTAAATTACTCAGGAAGGCCATTCCCTTAGTCAGTTTCGGAGCAGTCCAGACTCCTGTGTCAATTAAAGCATACTGAACTTCAACAAAATACCAAAAGGCAAGCAAATAGTATTTTATTTGGAAATCTCTCTGTTCTCCCTCTCTCCTCTCTCCCCCTCCTTTCTCGCTCTCTTTCTCCTCTCTCCTCTCTCTTTCCCTCTCTCCCTTTTGTTTTCTCCCTCTTCTTCCCTGTTTTATTTTTTCTTTCCCTTTACTTCTTTCCATTCTTTCCATCCTCCTTTTAACGGTAAAATTTGCTATTCTCCATAAGAATATAATCACTCAAGTAATTATTTGGAAATAACCTTAGCTAACTTAAAGATTCTAAATATAAACTGATTGTTAATGACTGACCCTATGTCTTCATTCATTTTCAGATATCTTCTTTTTGTCCTTTCCTCCATTGTCCTCCCTCTGTGTTGTGCCCTCAGATCACTGTACATGGGGCCTCCCGCAAATGGTCTGAGTCTGAGAAAGAATGAGCTTGATTTAAGGGAGAGTTGCAAGGGGTCAACGGTACCTAAGCCTCTTCCTGTCCAATGCTCTTACAGAAAGTCTGGCGAAAAGAATCAGTTGTCTGTAATCAGCTTCAGGTTTGGTATATTTCCAATACCTGCACTTTTCCTGGTTGTCATTAGCATAAATATTTGAGTGTCAACAGCTAAAAGAATTTGAGCAATGTATCAGCTGAAGATTTTTGTCAGACACTTCCCTTCAACTGGCATCTTTCACTCTTTAAACTGTGTGTCATTTGAAACAGCATTTTCTTCTTTTGTCCTATTGAGTTTTAATTATGTGCAAAGTCCTGTAGGGAGACCCAAAGATGGATAGGACATAGTTTTTACCCTGCACATTGAAAACTAAGCACACAGATAATATATGAGCTGGCAAAAAGATAAATGGGAACATAAGGCAAAACTAATGGTATATAAAAAAAAAAAAACAGTCAAAGTGAAAAAGGCCTATGCAGGCCCTGTTTGTTTTTCAGGCAGAATGTACCAAAAAAGGTCCGCAGAAAGAGGAACATTGGGGTTGCAGTCAGGCCAGGATGTAGACAGGAACTCAAAGCAGAGACACATCTGGAAGGAGTGGGAAGGCGGGGTTGCAAGGTTAAGTATTTTAAGTGGAGATAATTTAAACAAACAGGGCCCCTGTGTGTGACTGTGTGCACTGTGCAGTGCAAACTCTGAGGGCTGCCATTCATATCAAGGTCTACGTATAGAACGCGACCTGTGCGGCTAGGGCTGGCAATCCTAACAAAAAGGCATGAGAGACAGAAAGTACAAAACCTACAAAAAGCTAGACTTGCTATCCTGCTGTGAGTCCTCAGAGGGCAGGAACTGAATCTTGTCTTTGGTTCCTAAAGGCTTTGCAGTATGTGGCTCATACTAAATATGTGACAAATATTTCCCAAAGGAACTATAACTGCGTCTTGCCCAAACGCCACCAGCTGGTTGTGTGAATGACGATAAGGTCATAGAATGTGGATTACTCAATTTGTTTGATAATCCTGGAAAATACTGGCCTCAGCACAAAAGCTATCTACCTCCCAAGAACCTCACAGGATGTTTTGTATATACTCACCAACTGTCTTCTCTTATTCTTCCATTCTAGTCTTTATCCAATATTTTTAAAGAGGCATATTCTGTGGGTATGGTGTTCCTACCCAGATATACCTGTAGTGTCCCCAAAGATGCTTCCATGGAAACTGTAGTGGCATCATAATTCCTTCTTGCCTTGGGACCAAACCCTTATTGATTCCATGGAAAAATGGGCAGAATGGTCTTTTCCCTGCAAGGTCATACTTACAGTCATGAGGCTATATCACATTTCTCATATTTGATGTAGCAATCCTTAAAACAATGTCTTCAGTTTCTGGATGTCTGAAAGCTAAGCAAAAGAATGCCTGTCTTTCTCCATCTCCTTTTGAAAAATAATGCATGCTGGAAAGTGTGGGGAAACATGAAATAGTTCATCTTAGCTGGAGCAAAAAAGTATGCTTAAGTTAAGGGAAGCAAAAATGAGTGGTAAGAGAAATTGAATTCAAGAGAATGAGTACAAACCCATAAACATTAGTGGAAAACTATTTAAGGATTGTGATTGGAGCCACAGATTTATCTTTAAATTTGGAGAAAAACATCATTACCATTGGAGCTTTGAGCTAAACATGGCCCCCCATTTCTCCACAACTATGAGAAAATAAATGTTCATTTTTTAAAGCTACTTAATCTATAGTATTGTGTTATAATAACTGAAGCTAAGATAAGTGGTTAAAGATATAATAAATTCTAGGCAGAATAAGAGTGGATTTACACAGAACTAGGTTTGGGTCTCAATGAACTTATTAAGTCATTCATCCTCAAAGGCTCTTAATTTCTCTGTAAAATAAGCATACTACTTGCTTCTCAGGACTTCTTTGTAAGCCTAAAATAACAGTGTTATAAAATGTTTAAAAACCTGATGCACAGTGTGTATTCCAATTAAATGATCACAGAAGGCAGTATATTGTAAGATGTTGTCAATTATGGTGTCATATCTCATCAGGGGTCTTCAAAGATTCTATATAGTAAATTAGTAAAACTGTAGAAAAAGTAGTCCTATTGGATGCTCTGTACTTTCTGTTTTCTTATTCAGAGGCTCAAAAATTAGGCAGTGATGGCAGCATCTGTTTTTGTTGTTGTTGTTGTTTTGCATACATCTCAAAAAGAGAAAGAGTAAAAAAATGACTAGAAGGCCGGGCATGGTGGCTCGCACCTGTCATCCCAGCACTCGGGAGGCAGAGACAGGAGGATTGCTGAGTTTGAGGCTTGCCTGGGCTCCATAGTGAGCTCAGGGCCAGCCTGAACTACAAAGTGAGACCCTGTCTCAAAAAAAAAAAAATGACTAGAGGATAGAAGTTTAGGAATCAGTAGCAATTTGATACAAGGGAAGTAGTCTTTTTAAGTGTGAGCTTCTTTTCTTCAACATTTCTACCATATATTTAAGGTCATTCAGTGTTCCAGAGTTCACTTTGGATGCAAAAGACTCCAGGTTTTCATTCCACTGACAATTCTGTGTATTTTTGTTAAAGGATTCATTGTGAAAATCTCCCACTGGACATATGTAGATGTGGCCTATAGCTATCTATCCATTCATCATTTTTTTTACATTATCATTATTATTATTATTATTATTATTATTATTATTTTGAGACAGGGTCTCGCTTTGTAGTTCAGGCTGGACCTGAGCTCACTATGTAGCCCAGGGAAGCCTCCAACTCAGCAATCCTCCTGCCTCTGCCTCCCAAGTGCTGGGATTACAGGCGTGAGCCACCACGCCTGGCACTGTGGTATATGGTATTGATGGCTGGTGCGCGTGAGTCACCATGCCCAGCATTGTATGTGGTCACCGGGTTCAAACTCAGGACCTTGTGCTTGTGAGGCAGGCGCTGGAACCACTGAGCTAAATCTCCAGCCCAGCATTACCATTATTTTTGAACACTCTTTGCCAAGAAGCCAGAACCTCTTGGGTTCTGGGACAGGTTCTACTTGCCAAGAGTTGCTAAGCTCAGAGGAAATAAACTCCTACTTTATTCAGTACCTTCCACATATTCTGAAATGGGTGACAATGGTATTTCCTCTCAGGGGTAAGTTTCCAAGTCTAGAGGTTTCTGAGGAAAGTTAACTATTTTGCATATGTTATTTCCACTGACAACTTTCAGTAATGCAAGAAGAAATAATAACAATAATTGAGAAATATAAGAAGAGAGCTTTGGGGAACCTGGCCATTTTGTAATCTGTAGCATATTTAAGAATCATTTTCCCCAGGTAGTACTGAAGCAAGAGTTTCTTGATGTTGTCTACAACCACGAAAGCTACAAAAATCACCAAGTCACGTCACAGTCTGAAAACCAACTGTAGGATCATTAATTCTGGAATAGATAAAAAGGACTATACCATGTCTCTGGAACTAAAGGTTCAGAAAAACTGAGTTCTTCATTATCTCTGCCCACAATTTATAACCTAGGAGAAGAGGGCTCTCAGGAGCCTTCTTACAATATGTATTATTGTCTGCTCAGCATGGACCAACCACCTGAAGGAAAGAAGGAAAGCTATGCCCTAACTAACACTAGCAAAAGCCACCAATAATACTCAGACATGTCGTCTCCACGAATACAAATGTTCTAGCCGGTATTTCTGACATTTCGGGAGGCTGGGAAATGCCAATGGAGCTCTACTGTCTGAGGCGCAGCTTCCTCTGAGGAAATTCTCAGGAAATAGAGAGTGTTTTCTTTTCCACTGCTTGAAGGTCAACATAAATCATTTCTTCCTCAAATAGATCTCAGTTTCATGGGCTCATAAAATGGCCAAGTTAGAGTGTCTTGGTTTATGAAGCTTGTTAAGGGGATGAGGGTGACTCAGGCTTTCCCAAGTTCCCTGCTTATTCAGACCCAGGAATATTTAAATGAGAGCTGAGCTTAAAATAGTAACTCTTTTAAAAGGGCTCAGCGCTGACTCCTGAAACTTCCTCTTAAACACCCATCTCACTTTTCTGTTCCAGTAGCCACTGCTTTGAAACTCTGTGATGACATATGCTCCTGCCTGGTTTTTTTTCATTTTCACCTGACAATGTTACACTGAGTAAAACTGGAATTCATGAAGGCTGACAAGAATATTTTAAATTCTTTTTTTTCCTCACTAAGAAAATGTTTTGACAGAATTTTATCTCCTGCACTGAAATAGTTAAAAATTGACCTATGTGAATATCTGTTTTACAGATATTTGAAATACAAAATCCTTTATTATGTTTCCCCAAATATGAGAATGCCATATCATTTTATTCTTCTTCCATGTGACAGAAATAAGTTAGCGGTGACCATCCAGTGACATCATGCCAATGACTCTCAAAAGTTTTTCTCTAGAGGTCCAATTTCCTGCCAAAACTCCCCACCTGAGTGGTTTTTAAACCCCTAAACTCAGTGGAACTAAAATCTCATTCAAACCCACCGTGTCTTCTGTCTCCATCTCCACTAATAACACATCTGTCCATGTTATCAAATTGGAAAGTCAAGAGGCCTTTATCCTCATCTCCCTCCCATTCATTCTCAGCATGCAACTGTCCCTGTGCATTTCTGTTTCAGTTGCAAAACTGTCTGTTGGATTAGTCCTCATCCTCCCTGTCTGAGTTCAGAAACTCCTGTCCTTTCTTAGGTGACTTCAGCCACCTCCCGCAAAGCCTTCTTGCTACCTACTTCCTGAAATGCATCCAGGATCCACATTTGATTATGGCATTTCCATGCTCTGAAACTTCAGGCTGGGGGAAGATTTTAATCCACACAGCCGGCCTGGTGTTCAGTTCATGTCCCAGCCCCAACTACCCCTGCAGCTTCCTTTCCTGTCATGCTGCCCTACAATCCCAAGACCCCAGCTGTAGTCAGCTTTTCAGCACAACAGAAAGGCCTGACCTTGTCTAACTCTTACCTTGGCCTCTCTTGTTCTCCCAGATGCCTCTTCCTTTCCATCTCAGCCTACTCAAAGACTACCCCTTCAATACCCATTGCAAATGTGTCCTCCTGGGAGAAGTCTTCCTTGACCTGTTCCCCAGTCCTGTTCCAAGTGAGTGACTCACCGCTCCACAATGCCCTGGCATTTCTTTCAGTCTACTAAAATAATAAAATACCCACATAACCATATGTGAGCACTTTTCAGGATGTTTCCTAATGTACATATGTTTTTAAAATTTTTGAATTAACACATAGCAATTGTACATATTTATGGAGTATTGTGATATTTTAACACATACATGCAATGTATAATGATCATGTTAGGATAATGGTAACCCACTGCCTCAGATATTTATCATTTATGTTGGGAACATCATCACTGTTTTATAATTCATTTTGCCCCTGGCATTCAGTAACAATGACACATGGATTCGTGGGTAGATAGATGGATGCATGTGTTTATGAATGGACAGACCAGTAATGTTTAAAATTAGAGATGTGGGTAGGTACAAGGCACAGTAAGAAAATGGTCAAAAGGAAAAGAAATTAGAGATAATGCCTCCTCATTCTTTATGTGTAATCTATTATTCAATTCATTTACTTTCTTTCAAGCACAGTTATAACAGTATTTATATTTTTAATAGTACCATGCTCCTGTATTTAAGTAGTTGAGAAATTAAATTCACCTTCAAAATCTGCTTACTGAACTTCAGGAAAACATTTTCCTACAGTTGATTTGTGGAAATTTTATTGCTCCTTAAAAATTTTATGGCAAACTAAAGTACTATGAGCAACTTCCTCTTCCAGACAAGATGAAGTAACAGGGAGAAAATGTATCCTTCCTTCTTAAAGCACTGAACCAAATGAATAAGCTAAATGTGATGGCGCACGTGTAGTCTCAGTACTCTAGGAGCTGACATAAAAGGGTTTTCAGTGAGTTCAAGCCCAGCCTGAGGTACATAGGGAGTTCAAACGCAGCCTGAACTACACAGCAAGACCTTGTCTCAGGAAAAATACCTCAAAATTAAAATAAACAAATCAATGATGTTCAGGACATTGGATACCAGGCAAACAGGCAGTGATCTCTGCAAGGCAGGAAACAAAAGCAAGAAACCCTGCATTCACCTCCACTTCCTCTGCTTACTGCCTGGAGAGAGTGTCTAGGTCACAGTTCAGGGAAAGGGAACTGAAGAGGCCCCAGAAATTTCCATACATTGAAGAAATAAAGCTAATAATCTGGGGAGACAAAGGCAGCCAGAATTCAGTTTAGAGAAATGGGAAAAGTTCAGGATCACTGTAGAGAGTCCATGGTAGCTACTCAGCAGAGTACTGATCACTGCACACAGATGAGGAAGTTAGGCAAGACTGGGAAAAGAAACACCAGAGAGGATTGTAAATAACAGTATCCAGTATTCACATAGCCCAAAATAATAAGTAGTACCTGTTTTTGTCAGCTTAGGGACAGGTAGAAAGGGAAGTGGGGAGGGAAGAAGGGATTACAAAAGAGCTGGAAGAACTTTTGGAGATTATGAATTTGATCATTATCTTGACTGTGGAGATGATTCCATGACTATATACATTTGAGAGAACTCGTCGAATTTACACTCTGAATACATGTGGCTTATTTTATATCAATTATATCACAATAAATCTATTAAAATTGATTATATGGTAGTAGCATTGAATTCGTATTGATGATTCTTTTCTGTTTTGCTTTGAATCAATAGTTTATGATAAATAGTTCATGTAGATGGGTACTCATCCATTGATTGTGAAGGCATTCAATTCAAATGTAAATAATTATAAGCCTGGGCAAACTGAACCTCGAACAAAATTTTTTTTAATTATATAACAAAATAAAGCAGAGACAGTGTCTTAGTCCATTTGAGCTGCTATAACAAAATATCATAAACTGGGTAAGTTCTAAATACAAAAATGTATTTCTCACAGTTTTTCAAGCTTGAGAGTCTGTGACCAAAGCACCAGCAAATCAGATGTCTGGTAAAGATCTCCTTCTCCAGAGATGGTTCCTACTTGCTGTATCTTCACAAGGTAGAAATGGCATCTAACTTTCTGGTGTCTCTATCTCATTTTTTAAAAATAAATCAAGCATTTTTCTAAAAGATAATAATGATGTTCGTTTAGGGGACTTGGTGCATACATACACTGTATCTTGATCAATTTCAATCCCTTTAACCCCTTCTCCCTTTCCTAACCTCTCCTCCAATCTCCAGGAATCCACCTTAAACTTTTCTTCCATCTCTCTTTTATTTTATTCATTTGTTTATATTTAAAGTTTCTCATGTAGGGGAAAACATGCGATCTTTATCTCTCTAAATCTGGCTTATTTCACTTAACATGATGTCCTCTAGATCCATATATTGTCCTGCCAATAAGTTTTCCATCTGTGGAAGAGGCCCAAAGTCTGGGTCATGACCAAATGGATCATCTCTGAAGAGGAAATTCCAGAGTTTCTCACAAGTTTTCTTTTTGTAGAATACCCTAATTTTACAGAAAAGCAGATTGAGAAGCTTGGCTAATTTTCCAACTCACAGGTAAGGGTGAGAAAAGGAAGAAATTAAAACTGCATGAGTATCCAATTGAACTGGCTGCATGGTATACTTGAACTCAACTAGATCTGCCTTGTCTTGAGTGTTCACCAAAGTGGAAGTGAGGTGAACAAATATTCCTAAGAGACAAAAACTGCATCAGAATGAGTAGTAACTACACTGTCACACACTTTTTGGTTGAGGGATTCATGAGGCAGCATTAAAATCAGGCAGAACAGAGGTGGAACAACTACAATTTTTCTAATGGGATCAATCACAATCTGCAGTCACTTCAGGTTGGGGATAGAGAAAGAGGGGTGTGTATCATTGGGCACCACTCTCAGGCCTTTTTGTCTTTCCTTGTTTTTGTATATTTTCTCATCTTACAATATTGAGGTTCTTTATTTTTGTGCTTTTCAAAAATTGTTTGTGAGAAGTTTTGATTCTGATTCTTCCCATTTCTTTATTCAGTTTCCACTAAGTATTTGGCCTTCCTTGGACTGGTTTCAGAAGTCTAACCACAGACCTAAGATACCAGATGAAGGGTAGTGTTTGCCTGTAAGAAACAGTGTCTAAAAGCAAAGAATAGTTTTTAGGAATTCTCTAGATTTCAATACTGTTTACTTTGCTTTCCTTTCTTGAATTATAATCTGAAATAATTATTAGGGCAGATCATTCAGAAAAGGCTGATCACAACTGAGGATGGTGCCGGTCATGGTGGCTCATGCCTGTAATCCCAGCACTTGGGAGGCAGAGGCAGCAGGATTGCTGAGTTCGAGGCTTGCCTGGGCTACATAGTGAGCTCAGGGCCAGCCTGAACTACAAAGTGAGACCTTGTCTCAAAAAAAAAAAAAAAAACTGAGGATGGTTAAATGGAATCAACATTTATTGAAACCAGGTATAGATGGACTGTGCTTAGCCCTGGCACTACAAGAGATATAGGTGGGTAAGACCCAGGTCATGCTCTGAAGAACTCAGTGGCCCATTAGAGAAGAAATAACCAGTAGATAAGTATTTAGAACATAAAACAGGTTGCAGTAAAGATTGAAGATCAAATCAGCAGATTTAAGCTTAAAAAGGAATTCTGAGTTCTCCCTAGACTTGCAGGCCACTCAAATGATAAAGAACTACCAGGCCACCATGACAGCCAGCATTACAGCACAGCTTCAAGGGGCATATATAAAGGTACAAAGGCAGGTTGGGTGGCTGGGATCCTGCTGGTAAGAAGTTGTAGTAGATTATTAGAAATGTCTTTCCATGAGTCATGGCTTGGTGTGACTACATCCCTTTGACACATAGTTTTGCTGCTTCTTTGATCAAAAGTAGTGTTTCTCCCCCCCCCCTTTGAATATGGGGCTGATCTTATGGCATGTTTGATCAATGAAATGGTCAAATCTTTGAATTGGGCTTATTCAACACGAGGTCCTTCTGAGTCCAGGTCTTCTTTATTCCAGAAAATAACACTTGCTGAAGGGCTAGGGGTGTAACTCAGTCACAGAACACTTGTCTAGCATGTGTAAGCCCCCAGGTTTCCATTCTCAACTCTAAAATGTTCTAAACACTTCAATCCCTTTAAGGTGTTATTATCTCTGCTATCTTTCATTGTCAAATGCTTATCTCTCTAGAATATACATGAGGTCTTGTGATTAGTCTCATTTCTGAAAGTGCACAGAAATGTTTCACTTCTGCTTTAAGACAGGAAGTGGTGGATCTTCTCTCCATCCACCCCCTTCCCATGAGTGGATATCACAAGGTGACTGCAAAGCCACATTGAAGGTAATAGAGCCCCACGATAAAAAAAAAAAAAAAAGAGTTCAGTTCCTTGAGTTATGGGTTAGGGCAGAATTCTCCTGACAGATGGCATTAAGCTGTGATATGAGAAAGAAACAAAAACGCATTATACTGTCACTAAGGTAATTGGATGGTTTTTAAGAACATCTTGTATAGCTAGTTACAAGTGACTGAATGTCTTTTAATTGTGTATATTGGTACATTTTAAGCATACGTTATGATCAATTTATCAATGAGCATTTCCACCTGTACATGATACATCTTGATCCTTATTTTTTCCCATTCCCCTGCCCTCCCTTTAGTCCCTCCACCTCCACTTCATCTACATAAGTTTATACAATAGTTATTGAAAAATAGGAAAAAATGGGAAGAACATCTTCAAAGGGGAAACAGAAACTGCAGGGGGGCAATGTAAAGCAAAGAAGGAAAAGAAAAAATTTGAAGGTAAAAAGGAAAAATTGAGTGAATGTTTAACACCTGCATTTCCACATTTAAAACCTCACAAAAAAACCCCTAATTTGTAGTACTTGCTGATTTCTGTGGTATAAATATTCTCTTAAAGGCTATGTTCAAACTACAAATATCACTGAATTCACAGTTGGGAAGAGATACTCACTAGTGAGCCTAGCAAAACCAGCTCCAACACATCAATATAGATAGTTTGCTATGATGAATTTACTCTGCCATCTTCAACCCTTTCTCGGTTTGGTGAAAATCTAACCAGTCTGTCACATGGAGCACCAGACTGGATAAAGCCAGGTCACCCTACTATACTATTCTGTTGACATTCAGTAACTACATTGGTCTGTGACTTAAGTGTTTAGTTACTAAACTTTGAGGTTTGTTTGTTAAAGAAAACTCAGTATTTCCTTGGCCCCTGGCACTGTGCCCTGCACATGACAGAAATTAATCAATGCCTGCAGAATTGAATTGTCAAAGTTATTTTATTTATTTATTTATTTATTTATTTATTTATTTATTTATTTATTGCGGTACTGGGGATTGAACTCAGGTCCTTGTGCTTCCAAGGTTGGCGTGGTACCACTTGAGTTAAATCCCCAGTTTTTTTGGGGGGGGTGTTGTTTTTGTTTGTTAGTTTTTGATTTTTGGTTTTGGGGGGGCTGTGGTTTTTTTTTTTTACAAAATTTGGATAATTTTCAAGCCTCATATACACTTTTTGGTGCTACTTTGAAATGTTGTAGACTAAAAATGCCCTGAATCCAAACAGAGTATTCTCTTCTGAAACTTAAGTATATATATACAGTTGTCTTTCATGTGGGGGTTGATTCCAGGAACCCAGTGAGTACCCAAATCTGTAGATGCTCATGTCCCTTATGTAAAATTGTGTCATATTTACAATGAACCTACACACATACTTTTATATCTAATGCAGTGAAAATTCTGTGTAAATAGTTGTTTTACTAGATTGTTTGTGGAATGACAAGTCTGTATGTGCTCAATATAGGCATGACTTTTCCAGATATTTTCAGGGATGTGGAACGTATGTTTTTCTTTTCTTCGCATTTATTTTGTTACCAAACACAGTAACATGAATGTAAGAAACATTTATGATAAAATTTATATTCTTTAAAGTTGGTTTGTCAAGAGCAAACATATATCTTTGCTTACTAGCCATAGCCCAATGCCATTCCATAGAAAATGAAGGAGAAGAGCTGTGTCTGTGAATTCATGGCATCTCTGGATCTATAAGGGTGTGAGAATGGGAAAATTTAAAGAAATATATGCTCTAAACTTCATTTTCTAATTTTTTACTTTCTTCCAGTCTATGAAGTTGTTTTGAAAATGGATCCTTAAAATTATCAGAGAAAGCAGCAAAGCTGCATCCTTGGGACATTGGAAAGAAGCTCAAACATTTAAGCATATCCTAACATGCATAAGGCATGGAAAACTGATGGTCAAATTCTTGCAGAAGGATTTTCCTTCAGCCATAAATCTTCAATCAAATGGCAGCAGAATTTAGACTATAAAAATACTTTTTTTTTTTTTTTGAGACAGGGTCTCACTTTGTAGTTCAGGCTGGCCCTGAGCTCACTATGTAGCCCAGGCAAGCCTCGAACTCAGCAATCCTCCTGCCTCTGCCTCCCGTGTGGTGGGATGACAGGTGTGAGCCACAAGCCTGACACTGTGGGATGTGGTAATGATTGCTGGTGGGCATGAGTCACCCCACCAAGTATTGTTGTATGTGGTTACCAGGGATGGAACCAGGGACTTTGCGCTTGCTAGGCAGGCCCCAGAACCACTGAGGTAAATATCTGGCCCTCAAGTCTTTTTCTTAATGTGATATACAACTTCGGGAATGCACACCATATATATATATATAATGTATGTATGGATATATATGGTCTTAAATTTGTGATCCTTCTTTCACAGCTTCCCAAGTAGCTGGAATTATAAGTATACACTACTATGTCCAGTGTTTTACCCTTTACATGAGCATAAGAGTTTGTTGATGCTGAGTTTAGCTTAAGAATCACTTGTCCATCTACTCTCCAACTGACCTCTAATATTTCAGGATATTTCTAAATATTTCCTTTTAAGAACATACACCATTTGTGTAAATATTTCCCTAGAGGTACTGTGGCATAATTAAAATTGCATTTCTCAGAGTGAAAAGCCAAAAGTCAAACCAACATTGCATGTTCAAAGTTATTGCCAGTTTCCAAGAGATACCTGGGGGCAGGGAGTGGAAAGATAGTCTTGTTTCTCAGTATATTCTATGTTCTTGTTTAACTAAATAAAGTGGGAGTTCAATCTAATTAGATAGAGAGAGACAGACAGAGAGAGTGTGTGTGTGTGTGTGTGCACACACACTCAGGCACACACACAGGTGTATGGTTTCTTCCTACACTTGCACTGAAATAGCGACTCTCATTAGGACCATTACGTGGGTACTATGAATGAAATTTAACATCTGAATACATTGTTAAAGTGAGGAGAAAGGACCATAGGAACAATGACAGGAAAGAACTGTATCAGGAAGTACATGAATAGTATAATGAATTTGAGTTAAAGGCAATACTCTACTCTGGACAAGGATGACCTGCTAAACATACAGATTTTCATCTGCCAAAGGGCCACAAGAACAAGCAGAAGACAACAGTAATAACACTGTAGAAGCTAGGAAACAGAATAGATGGTAACCAACTTAAAAGATTCAACTCAATTGAATTCTAAGCCAACATAAGGAAAGCCAAAAAACACAGTTTGCACCTCAGAATTTCTTTATGGCTTAGGAAAAGGTGACAGCCATAGATATGGTGTTAGGTAGCACTAAAAATTGGAGATTTCATTGAAAATCTTGCCGAGAAAACGTTGGTTCCAAAATATCTCCTCCATTTCAGTTAATTAACTGATCTTATCTCATCCTTGCAGAAAACTGATGCAAAAGGCTAAAGTCATTGTAGTGAACAAAAAGGACAAGGAGTATCTGAATTGAAAAATACCAGGTACAGCTGATGGTAGAAAAATGCATAAAATAAAGGGAATAAACAAAATGTATGTATTCCAGCTTTATCTTCCTACTCAGCTTCCCCAATGTTCACAAGAGAATGTAAAGTTCTGTTTTGGGGAATCTGATCAATTAAAGGGAAAGTGATATTAGCACTGATGATTTCATTAAAAAATAGATCAGGCAGATTACATTACAATGTTTACAAGTTAAAGCCTCTACTCATGTGAATAAAGCTATATTATGCATTCAGACAGTTAAGGGTTATGAAATAAACTGCTGAGAGAAGAAACGAAATTAAAGGATACCCTCGGAGCAGTATCCATGAAGGAAGAACAAAATGATATGAAAAAAGGATATTCAGAATCCACAAAATTCCGGAAAACTGTTGGAAGTAAATAAAAATTTTTCAAAGTTGTCAAAGTAGCTCACAAATGGAAAAAAAAAGTTGAAGAATTTAAAACAGGAGAAAAAAGAATCAAATCCAAATCTCAAAAACCTGTGCTAATTTTTTAAAACAAAACTTAACTATGTTATATCATCTGCTAAGATGTTCTTAGGAGTTCTTGAGTTTCACAAACTGTTCTTCTTTTAATTGTTTTTCTTACTTATAGCTTGGTTTTCTTAAAGTTTTAGGGGAATATAGTTTGAGAGGAAACTGGGTCATTAAGACTTATGGAGAAGTGCAGGGGCTGTTCCTGTCAACCATTTTTGTGTTCTCCGACCACAAGAAGTAAGGGAAAACACTGTCAACAAAATAATTCCAGAATTTTTCGTCAAATTGAAAACTGGAATCTCCAGTTTGAAAAGGCTTATCCAAAAAGTAACCAAATAAGACCTTGTGTCAGATTTAAGAAAACAGTCACCTAATTTTTCATGTTCAACTTGAATTGATCCACATCAAGGCAGAGCTTTAAGTTACTTGGAACAAAGGAAAGGCCTTTTCAGAGACAAAGAAATGGAAAGACAATAGCAAGTCCAAATAGCTTTTTAAATAAAGGACCATGGACCATTATGTTATCTAATATAAAGCATAAAAGCATGTAGTGCTAATCAGCAAGTAGTTGGTCTAAATTTGGTGAGTGGGGCAGCATTTCCTTCTTTCACTGCTGCTGAGATGGCAGAAATTTGTTAGATTCAGTAAGGAATAGAAAACATCAAAGTTATTAGTTAGTGAAGAAGGGTCTCAGAAAAACTCAAAGGTAAACTCAAAGGTCAAATGCTGACCTTGAATGGAACTCCATGGAGTTCCACATGCTGCTGTGGTAATGTGAAAAGTGTTGTCATGGCAGGAGACAATGAAGGGATTCTATTCCCAAGACCAGCAGGTCCTGACTTTCTCAGGGACTACAGCCACAACTTCATGCCCTCACATCCAGATTTCTGGATTTATAAAGATCTCTAGCTCTTCAAAATGAAGAACTCCATGAAGTTGGCAAACTAAACAACTAAACAAAGAACCCCATGAGTGACAATACTTACCATCAGAATGGACAACTAGAAATCATCCCGCTGTCACACACCATTGGCACCAGGTCTGTTGTCTTCGAGAGCTGCTGAGAGGGAACTAATCATTTCTCTGTTGACACACTTTGTCAACTATTCGATCTTCTACTCCGAAGGCCTACCACCACACCTTAGATATGACCGATGAGAATTATACACCTCCACTGTGTGGGACATCTCCTGCCACCACTAATTTCCATAATCACTACAGCAGTCATGCCATCTCGAAAGCAGATACAGCGATTCCAGGAACCTCGAAGAAAATGACTGCTGAAGATGTAACATCGCTAAGAAGACAACTAACCAAACTAAATAGACGTCTGCAACTTCTAGAAGAGAAAAACAAGGAACGTGCCAAAAGGGAAATGTTCATGTACTCAATTACAGTAGCATTCTGGCTGTTTACTGGTTATCTGTGGTTCCATCGTTAATGATAAATTCAGCTCCTAGGAATGCTTCAATAGCTAGAAATACAGTTCACAAACTTCTTTGTGTCTGTCTTTGTATTTTATAATGCTTTATATTTCATGCCCTGATAATTACGTCTTACAGAAAGTCAGGACCAGTAAATATGTATTTTGTCATTTAGCTGTATTCACATTTAACCTGTTCTGAAATAATACTTAAAATTCTTCTTATGAGGCCGTAGGGTTAGCTCAGCGGTTCCAGCGCCTGCCTCGCAAGTGCAAGGTCCTGAGTTTGATCCCTGGTGACCACATACAATGTTGGGCGTGGAGACTCACGCCCACCAGCCATCAATACCACATACCACAGTGCCAGGCATGGTGGCTCACACCTGTAATCCCAGCACTCGGGAGGCAGAGGCAGGAGGATTGCTGAGTTCAAGGCTTGCCTCGGCTACATAGTGAGCTCAGGTCCAGCCTGAACTACAAAGCGAGACCCTGTCTCAAAAAAAAAAAAAAAAAAAAA
>PVIC010016096.1:0-34359 GCA_004025085.1 Thryonomys swinderianus | reverse complement strand
AAAACTCACATTGGAAAGACAGATGTACACCCTTGTTCATAGCAGCTCAGTTCGTGATAGCTCAATCTTGGAAACAACCCAAATGTCCATCAACTGGAGAGTGGATAAAGAAGATGTGTTTTTTTTACAAAATGGAGTATTACTCTGCCATAAAGAATGACAAGATCGATCCATTTAGGTGCAAATGGAGACATCTGGAAGATATACTAATAAGTGAAATCAATAGATCACAGATAGACAATTTCCGGATCTTCTCTCTGGCATGAATACGAGTCACTTTTTAAACACTTTCTACCATAATTCTGGGTAAGTGCCAACATTCCAAGTAGCTCCCCATAGTTGGCATTGGGGATCCTTTATTTTATATGCTCCAACACCAACCTGCTCAACTTCATTACTGATTTTATTATTCTGTAAACATCTATGTATTGGAACTGTGTTTTAAAATGATGTAATCTCACCCTTAACAGAGTCATTGCTTCTGCCATTCCCTCTGCTGGAATATTCTTCCAAGTCTTTGTCTCTCCCTTGCTCCCTTTCTCCTTTCTTTTCTTTATTATTCTCCATCAGAGCATCTTATTTATTTTTTTAACATCGTTGATCATGATCTGCAGGTCTTTTATTTATTTACTTTCCTGTATCTATTCCCCAGCCCTTTAAAAAACTGTGTGGAGTCAAGGACCTAGCTTTTTTGTCTCTGACACAGAACCTAGCATTTCTTAGGTACTCTAAAATATTAGCTAGAATAAATAAAAATGTATCTGTCATATAATAATCAAAACTAGGATCTGAAATTCAATCCAGGACTTCTTTACATCTTTCAAAAAAACTAATTATCTATATTCGTGTTGTTAATTTTTATTTCCCAGGCAATGTGATACTGACGAAACTCAAAATGTACAGGTAGAAACCATGCATGCTGAAGATATTTTTGGTTGGGATGGTGCCTCCTTGTAACAAGAGCTACATAGTTCTCTGGAAAGCTTTGGTTCTTCATGGCATTTGAGCCAAAGCATATTCTTTTTCAAACCCCTTCCTTTAAAACTATCAGCAGCACCATTAGGCATTCCCTGATGGCTCTCAACAGTCTCTTCTTGTCAGTGTTTGGATGTATGTGATGCTAGCTAGCTCCAGTCCAGAAGTATGGTCTCTACGAATTAATGTTTCCAGCTCAACTTACCGGTTCAGGCGGGGGGGGGGAACATTTAGAAATGATTGTTTTCTCAATAATGTTGTTATCATTTTTCATCATGGAATAGAAAAGACAGGATATTTTGCAATTTTGTGGGTTAAGTGCCAGGACACACACTTAGAACAACTGGTCCTGAGTTACAAATCAGTTAACTAGCACTGAGTAAGTCAGAAATTTCTAAACATTCTCAGTTCACACTTTCCTCAGGGTCTTAGCTGAGTCTGGCTCAAAAGAAACACCTACCTGTGTTATAGGTAAAGCCCAACAATTTAGTAAGCATTTAAGTCTTAATGACTTAGTACCTGCTTTAAAAATGTATACACAAATTGAAAGAAAAACAATGCTTTAAAAATTTCATTTGTAAATGCTGTGGCTCTAATTGTTAATGGGATATGTATCTTGGTTGAGTACCATATGATTTCTCAGACCTTGGTATCAGGCTGGATGCCATCATCTCTGCTTCTTCTTCCACGCTGATTTGTGTGTGGTACTTTCTTCTTACCTCTCTTACTCTCTTCTTACCTCATCAATGAAACCTTAGCTTCAAGGATTTGATACGATTGAAAAAAGGGCAGGAAATCTTGTGGTGTCAGTGGTTTTGATCTAAAAGGAGTCTCAAAAGTTTCATATGTGGAGATGGGGGTATTTCTTCTCTGGATTCTCCCTTCCTTCTCTACTTCCTGGATGTCATAGTTGGAGCTTCGTTCTCCTGTTATGTTATTCTGCCACGGTGTTTCTGCCTTCAAGCCAGCCAATCATGGACTAAATCCAATGAAACTGAGCCAAAACAAACCTCTCCTCTGTTAGGCTCTGAATGTAATGTATTTTGTTTAGCAGTGGGAAAGTGATTGATACAGTACTGAAGGTGCAGACTACCTCAAGCTGTTAGTCACCTCTGGGTTCTTGTGGATGCCAATATTGCAGTGTTTCCCTCAGAAATGTAAAACATTATGGTGCTATTGTGAGTTTGCTATGGCTGCTGGTGTGAGCTGCATTAGGGGCTGCTGGTGGGAACTGCTAGTCTAGTCAGTTTGCTGTGCCAAGAACTCTAGTGCAATGATCCATACAGACAGTCTGTGTTCCACAAGTCTCACAGGTTAGTAAATGTAACTGACATTAATAAAATAGTCTTGCTAATATCATTATAACAACTGAGGGCAAATGCAATGAAGTGAAATAAAAACACTGGAATGTCAGCTGACCTTATTCTCAGGCCTAAGACAAGAATCTATCTGCACTGGGTTTTCAGCAGGTGTTTCCTTTGGCTGAAACAGCTCTACAATTATTCTCAGCATAGTCCTTCCTAAAACAATAACTTGGATGAGGAAGACAATAAGTCCCAAGTTGCAGAATTAAAAACAACCTCGTCCACCTTAATGAGAGGCATCTTGCTGGGGTTTAGGAGGTCTACATGTTACAATCAGCTTGTTTTCAGAGGAGATACTTAGGTTTCTTCAAGAAAGTTTATTTTATTGTTTCAACAAAGCTTTTGCTACAAAACTTGCTATAAAACTAGGATCAGGCTGGATAACTGGGGTTAAAATACATGGATACATTTGTTCAGGGCCCAGGTAGACAAACTTCCCACCTGGAAGCAGACTAATTGGCTTCCTGGGTCTCTGTATCCAGGTCACTATCTTCGTGTCCAGATCCCTATTCTTTAAACTTGACAGTATTTGAGTACCAAACAGGTAAGCATAGGCCCCAGGCCTGTTTTGTTGCACCAAGATATGGAGTCACATGACCAAAAAGATAAAATTGTAGGTGCTTGACCTCAGGGTCACTTGCAGTAATTGGCAAGGTCCAGCTTCTTTCAAAGTGTTCACCATTGGAAAAATTCTGTGCAAGCTCAGCTTGGAGGATGATCACCTATGCCTCCAACTACATATATGGATTTGTTAAAGCCTACACCAACTCTGAAGCCAAATGGGATGTCCTGCACATCAAGATGGTCATCAAGACTAAAGGTATGGATGAAGTCACCATCGTCAACATTCCAACCTGCTGCTCCCCTTGAAGACACTGTAGCACTGCCTTCACCCCTTTTTTCTAGTTGCCTAGGAAACCTGGCTTTCCATCCTGCTTCCCCTTTAAGCCAAAGAAGTGAACGTTCTAAGGAGTTGGTAGTGAATAAACTCTTATTTTTACTTTAAGACAAAAGAAGATAAAATTGTAGTGGAGAGTTTAGACAACATCCTGCCTTCCTCCAGTTTCAAGCACCATCAAAATACTCTCCTGGTTTACAGTCATCATTGTGTTGATGGACGGGTGTGAACCTAGAGCTCCCACTAGTGGTTGGAGGGGACCACCAACATTGCATTGCATCTGTTTCTTCTCTTACATTGACTTGCTAGTCAGAGCTGTAATGCACGAGAAGCATCCAAAAATGCCATCTTTACTTTTGTGGAGCCATTTCTTTTAATACTGGAAGCTTTTCATGGATTCCTGTAGAACAATGGATACCTCCAATCCTTTGTAAAAGTCTCTTTGTTGTTAACCCAAAAGCCTCAGTTACTAGGAGGGAAGTCTGATGTTAGTTTATTCCTGTCATCACCTTCTTTGATTCACCTGGTTTTTTTTCTTCAGAGGATTGTTCAGAATCAAGACATGTGAATTTTTCAAGCACATACACATGAATGTGTGTGTATACAAACACATATACATATACATAGATTTATGTTTCCCTCCCTTTGCTGTCATGGAAACAGGTAGAGTGATGGCAGAGTTCTGGAGTGAACAGCCTAGAAAAGCCTGCACACAAGATTAGGAAGAACGCTCCTGTCTTTTCCCTGGTGATGCTCTTTCCCAGGCCTCCTTCCCTTGGCATCTGAATTCCAAGTTGGGAGAAGATAGCAGGAAAGGACAAAGCAGGTTGGTCAGTCTTCCTGGAGTATATCTTGCAGGTCCTCCAGAGCCCAGGGGCAATGGGTTCTTGTATTGCCTCAAGGTCTGTCCCCTAGGGGATCCAATTGTTACTTGAGGAAAACATCTCAGTATTAATAAGAATGCACTTGGATAGCTAAGCTGTGGAAACAGCTTCAATGTGTATCAACACATGAATGGATAAATAAAATGTGGTATATATTCACAAAAGAATATTATTCAGCTATAAAGAAGAATGAAAACATGTCATTTGCAGACAAATGGATGAAACTGAAGACCATAACCTTGAGAAATAAGGCAGACCCTAAAAAGCTAACTATCTATCATCTGTCTTACATTAGAGGCCATATAAATAAGTAAAAAATAAATAAGAGGAGCTATGGGAGGAAACTAGAAGGATGACTTTTGTGGAGGGGAGAAGAGAATTAGTGGAAGGGAGAGGAACAGGAGAGGGAGTAATAAGATGGAAATGACTAATATGTTTTAAGTGCATGTACCAACTCTCAAATTGAATCTCACATTGTGTATTACTAATGTGTCATAAACAACAAAGAAAAAACTCTGACAGGAAAGTCTGATTCTAGGGCCATCCCTTCAGGGTTCCTGAGTCAAGTTCAGTACAGCTTCATCACACCATACTAATAAAAACATTATCTGTACTAGCCGAAAATAATTTAATAATGAAAATGCTGAACACTATCATTAAAAGCTTTCTGATCCTTATCCAGTGCCCCTTTCACCACATGCAAGGGCCAGCAAGACTCCAGAGTTCTGATCTTATTCATCATCTGTGGTAGAAAGTGAGAAGCAAAACGGAATAACCTCCTGTGGTTTTTGATAATAAAGAAACACGGCTGTTACTGATTGGCAGAGATCTGGAAAGATGAGGAACCCTCTCCATTGGTGAACCAAGGGGCAGTACCAGATCCCAGGTGCAATGGGCTGAGTTGACCCCTTAGCATTCAGATGAGGAAGACCTTGTACTAACTCAGAATGTGACTATTTGGAGATGGAAACTTTTTTCTTTTTTTACAGAGGTGATTAGGTTAAAGTGAGGGCCTGAGGGTGGCTGTTTCCTTACAGGAGGAGAAGCTTGGGGTGCAGACACACACGAAGAGAAGGCTGCGTGAAGACGAGGGGAAGTTGGCCATCTGTGAGCAAGGAAGGAGGCTTCAGAGGAAACTTACTTTTCTGGCACCTGACTGTGGGCTTTTTCAGAAATGGAGAGAATAAACCCATCGTATCAGCCTCTCAGCCTATGGTCCTTCACTCTAGTAACCCTAAAAAACGTTCAAGTGTGGGAGTGTTTAGACAGTTTTAATGAAGGTGATGCAAAATTCAAAATGATATCAGTGATTACAGTAAAAGTGGGATTTCAATTTAGGTAATTCTCACTCTGAAGTCCCTATACAGATGGTAAATGCTAATTGTTCACACAGCTTACAGAAAGCTTTAAAGGTACATTTTGGAAGAAAACAGTTTTTAGTGAAGACTGTTTTCTACACACATTTTGGGTCATTTCATGAGGTTTCTAGCTGCAGAGAGGGGCCTCCTCCGGTGTTTGCTCTCCCCATGAGTTCTGCTCTGAGCACAGGTCCTGGAAGAAAATGGAAACTCTGCTACTCTTAGGTGCTGGGCACTGAGTAAGCACATTGTTACTCCCGAGACTTGTCCTGCATGCGTTGGGGCAAAGTCTTGAAGCTTCCCATTGGAGCTTTCTGTGCTAAGACAGCCCATTTTCTCAGGCTGCTTCAGACATCTAGGTGCTCTCAGTGTGAGGCAGACTCTCAGCCTGAGTTCCACATACTCAGAACAGCTAGGTGGAATTTCCACTCTGTTGGGAGAGGTCACTGCAAGGTGGCAGGTTTCACTGTGTGCACAGCTTGACATCAGGGCAAAGGGGCATACAGTCTGTTATAAGCCCAATTTCTTACCCCCGAGGCCTTGAAGTGCAATATATCTGACTCCTGTGAATAGCTTAACTCCTATGCCTCTTTCTCTAGCACAGGTCTATTCTGTCCAAAAACTATTTTGTGTGTTGAGTAGACCAAATATTGCCAATAACTCAGTTTTAGTGGTGAGGAAACTGATGTCCCACTGGGTGATGTAACTGACATCTACACTGCTGTCAAATAATGCCAGAGAGGTGTGCACAGAAGAGAGGCTCTTGAAGCAGCCCAGCGCTGATACCTGCAACAGCGCTGTCCTGACATTTGTTCAGGGACTCTAAGGATGAAAACAAAGCTGGGGCTAAAGAACATATTGAGTTACCTGGCAGATCCCACAGTAAGATGGGGACAAAGAGAGCATGGATAGAGGTGTAGGTTCTACAAAAGAACTCAGTGGTCTCTAAATACCCAGTGTATCTGAACTTGTGAAGCTGTTAGGCAAAGGTTAGGAGGCAGCATGGTGAGACTGGCCAGTTACTTCTTTTTTTTTTTTTTGAGACAGGGTCTCACTTTGTAGTTCGAGCTGGCTCTGAGTTCACTATGTAGCCCAGGCAAGCTTTGAACTCAGAAATCCTCCTGTCTCTGCCTCCTGAGTGCTGGGATTACAGGCGTGAGCCACCACTCCCGGCACTGTGAACTCAGGACCTTGAGTTTGCGAGGCAGGTGCTGGAACCACTGAGCTAATCCTCTGGCCCTGGCCAGTTACATCTTGAAGGCAATGAACTCATCAAAAGCTTAGAGCAATTTTCCTGCCTTAGTTCCCATGTTTAAAATTAGCCTAACACCACATGTCCCCTAGACTAGCAAAAGGAAATCATTTTCACATCAGAGTCTGTCATTCTTAGTATGCAGTTTGATTATTCCGTCCCTAAATCTTTTGGATCTTGACTTCTTTATTTACAGATATGTCTTTCCATCTATAATAAGTGTAAATAATTCTTCTTGCCCATTTACTAATGCTGGGCTGTTTTAAGATGGACTTCTTTGTTGAGTGTGATTGTGAACTGTATATAAAATGTACCAATAAAGAATTCAACTAAAAAAAAAAGATGGACTTCTTAAATTTCTTGATACCTAAAAATGCAGGAACCTTCTGTCACTGAGTGTTGCTCTAATTCCTGTACGTGACTGTGCCACCTGCTCTTCTTTCACTCTCTGCTCCTCTCAGACTACCTGTTGGAGAGTCACAAGGGAGCCCATAGACTATGCTGCTTGAGTGAACTGAAGACTGTCTGCTCTCAGCTCACACAGCCCTGCTGGGCTCAGGGAGTTGAATTCTGGGGTGGAGGAGACCCCTTTCCTGGGTAAGCAGTGAGCTCAGGGTGTGGAAAGCAGAATGCAGGCCGGACTGACCTCACTCTTTCCCTGGCCTGTGCTGTTATGCCTGTCCGTAAAGTTCTCAGCCCTTCACCCTCAACCCGCTTCTAAATGGCAGTTCCCTCCACCTGCAACTTCCGTCTGATCTCTGTGGGTTTCTAACTGTTGGGTTCCTGTCTTCATTAAGCTCTTCAGCTCTACCCTGTCTGTTCACTTCTCTTCCTGTCAGGTGAGAACTTCAGTGATGTACTTTCTTAAGGTTTCCTGTAAATCTGGATTTCAAGTTGGCCACAGTTGGCTCTTCATGCATAAAAAAAGACTGGTTTGTCAAAAAAACACCCCAGTTTGTCAGATAAGCAATAGCCAATTACTGGAGATTTTTCTGAAGTATTGTCCTTGCCCTAACTTGCCCAAGCTCCATCTCCAACTGCAGAAGCTGCTAGAAAAACATTTTTGACTGGGTACAGACAGGACAGTTTGCCAAAGGCAGGAACAAAGTGGAAGTGAGGCACAAGTACTAAGATCTATGCCCAGATTAAACCAGCTGCTAAAAATATAGTGCTCAGAACTTTCTGGCAGGCAGTAGTCAGCACCCAATAAATGTTAGCAGCTATTATTTCTATTCCACTAATTATTAATTCTCATTTTTTACAAACATCTAAATTATAAGAATTAAACTATGCCTTAGATTAAAAATAGAAAATAACAGTTTAAGCAAGGGGCCAAGAAATGGAGATACCAATCACTAGAGCTAGTTCAGTGGCTCATATTCTTGGTTTCATCATTTATTTTACTTTATTTTATTATTTTAGCTTGGTGAACAGAATATACATTTAGCTGGACTGGAGATTTAGCTCAGTGGTTCCGGCGCCTGCCTTGCAAGCGCAAGGTCCTGAATTCGATCACAGTAACCACATGCAATGCTGGGCGTGGCAACTCACGCCCACCAGCAATCAATACCGCATACCACAGTGCTGGGCGTGGTGGCTCACGCCTGTAATCCCAGCACTCGGGAGGCAGAGACAGGAGGATTGCTGAGTTTGAGGCTTGCCTGGGCTACATAGGGAGCTCAGGGCCAGCCTGAACTACAAAGCAAGACCCTGTCTCAAAAAAAAAAAACAAGAATATACATATAGCTATGAATTATGACCCTTATAAGTGACATTGGGGTTTTTCCAAGATAATTTTGACAGTAGGTGATTGTCGTGTGATATGTTTAAGAATTAGAATTCCAATATGCTGAAGCTGTCTTGCCTTGTGAGTCCTGGAGTCTTGGAAGGGTAGAATGTTTCACCACCTTATTTGGCCATGGAACATACTTTTCAAAGAATTTTTCCTTGCAAAGAGAAGATTTTTCAAGAACGGGCAGTGGGAAATAATCCTCAAAGTTATTACTGAAAGAGAAAAACTCCATTGTAAAACCCCACACTCAAGTGAAGCTATGAGCCTTTTGGAAGGCTCTAAAGTAACCCCTCCTCTATTGTTTAACTTTGTAAACTTCATTACATTCACTGCAGAGCTGTGCATCTCTTGTTACAATCGAGTTTGAGCCTCAGAAGACTTGGCTCACTTGAACTTAGAATTTTCCTTGCTGTTAAACAGGATTGTTACACTTGTTTCTCCATTACAGGTAGAAATCTTCTAACCAGTGGAGGTTGTAGCCTGTACACTCTACTACCCAAGAGACATCTAAGCTTGTAACCAATAGAATCGTGAGCCACACCAATGAAATGATACTAACTGTAACTCCATCCCTAATTTCAAGAACATTCTGTAACAAGGGCATAAAAGCCTGGCTTTAGCAGACCCTCTTTGCAGGGAGATCCCAGGTTGGTCCATAGGTGTGAGAATAAAACGGCACACTTTGCCTCCAGAACTCCTGGGTACATCTTCCATTCTTGTGGACTGGCTGTGCCGAGCTGGGAGCTGCAACATTCAAGCTGCAACACCTGAGGGGCAACACTGGAGGTGCATGCACTAGCTGGTGCTCTGCTGCTTCATTACCAGATCTTCAAGAGTACAAATGTAATGTAGGGTTAGAGATGTGTACTGAAAACATGGATATCATGTTCTTTCTAAATAGGCCAGAGCTAGAGGCAATTAACTAGCCTACTGTTCTCTTGTAAAGCAGCAGGAACCACGGTGCTGTGTGGTGGCTTAACAAACTTTAGCAAGGATCAGACCTTCTGTGTACAAATATGCTAAGGCCAGGACTCTGTGGCTGAAATATTCCTTGAAAAAAATTATCTGTGAAGAAAGACAAAGCCTGAGTCTTCAACAGTGCTATAAGCACATGTACATACATGCATGCGCACACACACACACTCCCACACCACAGTACACTAAGCTACAACAAAACGAAACAAGATTGGTGATTCCCCACAATGAACAAATTTACCACTTAATTGAGTTGACTAAACTGGACAGTTGTTATAGAATAAAGAGTGTCAAAATGTTCAATAATTATCTTTCTTTAAACAGCCCTTGTCAAGTGTAGCTCTTCTAAATTGCCATTAACTATAAGAGCAATAGTCATTATTGTGACATTTTATTCTATCTTAGGTACAATTTTCTTGCACAACGGGAAAAAAAATAATTGGTCCCATTACCTTTATTATCTCTGTAGTACACAGGTACTATTTTGAGATTGGGATAGAAACAGTTGAACACTGCACCATTTTCAAATATTTAATTTCTTCTATTATCTCAAAATCTTTGGGGAATGTATTCTGATTCTTTCGAAGGAGCGATGGAAACATGAACAGCCAGTCAACCACTGATATTCACCAAATCAAACCCCATAATATGAAATTCTATTTGGGATTTTAAAAGCAATAGATCCAATGCGGAGGGTTGGTTTTGCATAATAGCCAGCACTTAAACAAGTGAGTAAAATCGGTATGACAGGGCTGGAGATAAATCTCAGTGGTTCTAGCGCCTGCCTTGCAAACTCAAGGTCCTGAGTTTGATCCCCCATAACCACATACAGTGCTGGGTGTGGTGACTCAGGCCCACCAGCAATCAATACCACATACCACAGTACCAGGCGTGGTGGCTCATGCTTGTAATTCCAGCACTCAGAAGGCAGAGAGAGGAGGATTGCTGAGTTGGAGGCTTGCCTGGGCTACATCGTGAGCTCAGGGTCAGCCTGAACTACAAAGCAAGACCCTGTCTCAAAAAAAAAAAAAAAAGTCAGTATGACAACATGGTAAATGAAGACCTTTATCAGTTGCTATTGTTTTTTCATCAAAGATAATATAGTTTAGTCCTCTGTATCTGACTTCACAGACACCGAGTACTAGTACTAGTGTCAGCTACAGACACCAAGTACTAGAAAAAAATACTGAATCTGTAACTGGATATGCGTATTTATTATTATTCTTTAAACAATGCAGTATAGCAACTGCTTACATAGCCTTTATACTGCATTAGGTATTATAAATAACCTAGAGATAATTTGTAGATTGAATACAAATACAGGGACATTCTACATAAAGTACTTGGATATCCGTGGATATTGGAATCTGGAGGAGGTCGTGGGACCAGTCTTCTGAAAATACCAAGGGAAGACTGTATCCAGCCCTAAAATAGGTCCAGTACTCTACCTGGGTCACCTGCTTCCTGGTGATAGAGTTCAAGTTCCTGTGGAAGTGTCTAGTATCCTGCCCCAGACCAGTTGAACTGAGCGATGTGGTCATTTAGCTCATTTCCTAAAAGTGGACCAGCACGCAAACCATTGCCCTCTTTCACAGCTTGGGAATGAGTGGCTTCTAAGAAAAGTAAGGGCTTTGTATCCTGTCCAGCAAGTCAGCAATGATTAAACACAAGAAGCAGAGGGCAAGTCCATGTCAATGCATCAGCAGATGTGCCGGGGCTTCAAAGCAGTCATGTGACAATGTTTTTTCTGCTTTCTTATCTACCAGGAGTGTTTTGAAAACATCTGGACCATGTGAAGTAGGCTGAAGACATTCCAGTGTGCTACATCTGGAAGCTGCAAACCTCCAGTTGGGACAGGCTGTCTTACAATGTAATGTTCCAAAGGACAGAACCTATATTTAACTTGACACAACAAAAAAGAGGAAGGGATGGGAATATGTGACCCTATTTCCTCCCACAATGACATACCATTCACAGTGGGGAAATTGAAGAGGAAATCTCTTCCTGGAAATGAATCTTTCAGATTTACCCAATGTAGTTCTCTTGAAGACCCCCCTCCCCCTCGCCACTCACAAAGGAGTAGAAAAGAAGGTTGAGAATAAATGACAAAATTTGACATGGAGGTCCTTAGTCACCTGGAACCAGAGACTCCAAAGAGTTCCTAATACCAGCGTATCCTCAAGAGGGCTTTTGAGAGTGAAGCTGATACACGGGATGGTAAATGACTCTTCCAGGGAAGGCCAGGAAATGCTCAGCCTGATAGCCATCCGGGCAAGTCAGTGTGACTCAAGGCAGTGGAGAAGGCTTCCATCTTGATGTTGAATCAGGGAAGTCACAAGTAGTAGTTCTTTCCTAAACTCCTGTCAGGATTCTCTTTAAAAAGAACATAGTCCTGCTTTCTTAGATTTTGTTACTATAACAAAATACCTGAGACAATAAACTTGAAAAGAGGAATGTTTTATTATGGTAGGTTAATATAATCATTAGTCATGACTTGAGCCAAACTTCATAGTTTTAGAACAGTGTTTCACAATCCTGGTTGTGCTGGTATCAACTAAATTTTTTTAAAGACATCATTTCTTCGGGCTCACATTTCTGATTCAAATGATACAGGATAGAGCCTGAGCATCAGAATTTTTCTTAAGTTCCTAAGATGATTCTACTGTGCAGCCAAGACTATTTTAGAGCAATATTGGTAATTAAAACGTGAGTGAAACAGTGATATTTTCCTAGGTAGGTCTTGGTTGTGATCATGAGCAAAAGTTGCACTGTGTGCCGGGTGTGGTGGCTCACACCTATAATCCCAGCACTTGGGAGGCAGAGACAGGAGGATTGCTGAGTTTGAGGTTTGCCTAGGCTACATAGTGAGCTCAAGGCCAGCCTGAACTACAAAGTGAGACCCTGTCTCAAAAAAAAAAAAAGTTGCACTACCATTTTGAGGAAAGAATTCTTGGAAAGAAGCTAAGAATCTTAAGAATCTCTGAGCTGTGAGCTAGAGGAACACTTAAAAATCATCTTCTTTAATCTTCACTCTTATTGGGTGTGGGAGCACTAGCTATTTAGTTTGTGTCTTTTGGCCTCAATTTCCCTGTCCAATAAATAAACAGTTTGGCTTACAGGCACTCAGAATGCCTCCCAGTTCTATCATCCTATGATTCTAAGACAGCCTCAGAAAAAACAGAATAGCTGCACATCCTTGCAGATATTCCATTCATTCTTTATCCGAGTTTGCCCTGGAAAATCTTCTGAGCCCCAAGCCCAGGAGCTCCAGTTCTTTCTTCTGATCAAACGTGACCTGAGCTAAAGCAGCTGCAGTTTCATTCCTGGGGCCTCTCTCTTCCCAGCCTGCTCATGTGGATGATGGAGTCCTTGTGCTTCTCGCAAAGGCAGCCTATTTTAATTGCAGGACTGTTCTCTCTGCTCCCCAGCAAGCGCGTGGATTGCTTGCTGCTGCTATCTGCACAGGAAGTGGTGAAATGTGGAAGTTTACTTGATGTCAATGCACAGGCATCTTCCCGTTCCCAGCCTGTGGAGCCGGGCCAGCAGCTGTTGTGGCACTTGTTGTCCTGTCCCTCAGTAGCCTTCGGCTGTTCAGTTTCCTGCTTCTTGCTTTTCTGAGCAGGGCATAAGGAAGCTGGCCCACAAAAAGAACAACAATGTTGATTGCTTACATCCTATACTGCAGGCTCTGTGTCGCAGTTCCGTCCTTGGTCTCTTCAGGCCTCAAAAGTCTATTGAGAGGGAATCATCCCAGACATTTCCCTAGTGCACCTTTTTCTCATACACTACATAAGCTTACTGGAAAGGCACCAAGTCTGCCTTAAACTTCAGAGAAATGAGTCCTGATTTGTGCCACCCTCAAGACTTTGAGGGAAAAGAAGTATAGTAGGGAAGAAGGCAAGGAGTTAAAGTGCATGCGGGAGGCATTTGGGGGTTCTTACCACGTGAGTGGCAGAGCAAAAAATGAAAGGGGGAGGCAGATGTAAGGCAGCCCTGTCCATACAATGGTTTAGAAAATAAAGGTGAGAGTTCCTGGGCCCAGCATAGATTAGTGTCCATACCATCATCCAGAAACCGGACCTTGGCTCAGGCAAGGCCTAGAGTGACCCTGCCATGCATCTCATGCTTATCCTCTTGAGGCACTGAGCACAGTGGGATCAGAGCCCTGATACTGCCTGGCTCCCTGTGCAGTCAGAAGGATCAACAGTCCTGGAAAGACCCTGCGTTCTGTGTTCCTCTCATAGAGAGGGTGGCATGTGACCAGAGCCTGGCACTGTAGGAAGCCAGACTCTTCTCCTGGTTGCCCAGGGCTTCTGAAGCTGCTCTGTTTCTCACATCACTGGTGCAAGGGATAAAGCTAGAAGCAACGCCAGACCAGCAGAGTTGGCATTCAAAGGTAGTACTCCCACTGGGCCTGAGCTCCAGGGCCAGGTCTAGTAAGGTCCTGGAATGCCAGCTTTGAAACAGAGTTCAGGGCCTTCTCATTGCACTGTGATACATATGTTCTCTGTGGAACTGTGATGCTGATGACTTCTGTTCTCGACTCTGTTATTAGTACCTAAAGAGTCTGAGACATCTGTGTGGGAGAACATAGGGACATATGCTGGCAGAACAGCAGCTACTCATCAACTAAATTGAGGTGTCCAAAAAGCCAGGTGTGGTGGTACACACTTGTTATTGTAGGACTCAGGAGGCTGAGGCAGGAGGATCTCAATGAGTTCAAGGTCATCTGGAGCTCTATAGTGAGTTCAAGACCAGCCTGAACTACATGATGAGACCCTGTTTCAAAAAACAAAAAAGAATGTCCAATAAAGGTTTTTTGTCATGTTTATGATTCTGTAATTAAAGGTCATGTAGATTCCAGGAAATCAAGTATTTTATTGACTTTCTTAATAATGCCCCAAATCTGCCCCTCACTCTGCCATTACTGTTTTCTGCAAGCCAGCATCTAGGAGGACATTTGGCACCATTTCCCCTCCATCAAAATGGTTCTGAAAGGTCTGGAGGTAGTGGGCCAGCCTGAGTATCAGGAATAATAAATACTAACACTCCTGATTACATCTTTTACTCTGGGTTATAAGTCAAGGTCAAAAGCAGGGAAGACTAATCAGGTAAAGAAAACAGGGAAAGGAACTATCAGAAGAGGCATATGCTCTAGGAAGGGCTAAATTCTCATTGTGGTGGTTCAGAGGCAACTGATTAAGAGCAGAAGCAACTGATTAAGCCATGTGGCTTATGCACCATGTAAATTTATAGGAGCAATGGGACAAAAGATTCAAAACTGGTATGGCTAACACCTGTGGGGAACTGGGCTAGTGTTCTCCAGAGTTGAAAGACTATTAGAGAACACCTACACATCTTGGTTTTAATTTCATAATTATTCAGATTATGTGTGCTTTATAAGATACATGATGTAGCAATACAATAATACATATGTGTACAGTCATCCTTCAGTAACTGTGGAAGATTAATTCCAAAATCTCATGCAGACACTAAAATTCCCAGATGCTCAAGTTCCTTATAAAAAGTGGTACAGTATTTGGATATAAGATACACACACCTCTTTCCTGTACACATTAAGTCATTTCCAGGTTATCCATAATATATAATGCAAGGTAAATACTGCGTAAATTGTTGTTAATTGCATTGTTTAGGGAATAATGGTAAAAAAAAAAAGTCTTGCACATGTTCAGTACAGATGCAATTTTCTCCCAAACACTTTTTATCTGAAGTTGGTTGAATCCACAGATGAAGAACCCACAAATACAGAGTGGTGACTGTAATTCATGAATACATGAATATGCCCACATTTTCTACCAAAGGTACTTGAAAGTCGAAGCCTACTTGGAAATCACCTCCACAGACTAACTTTCCTACAGTTCTGGAACCTGACCGGGGGTCAGTATCAATCTGGCTTGACCTAGAAGAGAAACAGTCAGCCAACTACTGGGAAAACTCATCTCTGAGATATTGTCTTGGGCTCAATGTAGCTTTACAGGTAAAATCACTTACAGTTTGGCAGGTGGGGAAAAATATTATTCTTATAATTTTTAATATGTAAACCCACAACATGTCTCTCAGGAGGTCACACCACAGTACAAGCCTTTGTTCTTGGGTCCTCTACACACAGCTCAAGCCACTGAAAGGCACATGAGGACTTGAACGCAGCCACCATGTCCCAGTCACCAAGCCACGTGTCCCCAAGAGAGATGTGACTGCTTGGAGAAAAGAATATCATTTACCAATTCTTACAAAGGTGTTATATGAATTAGCAACAGGTTTGGTCTTTCTTTTTTGTTTTTAAAATTACTTTATTTGAATACAATTTTGTCTTCTTTTTGCTTTTATAAATACAGTTCATGGCTAGCTTTCCCTTATTCTGACAACCCCAGAGAATTTGCATTGTGACAAAGACGGCAGAGTGGGCCCCTCCTCTCCAGCAGGTACAGCCTCTCAGACATAGTCCTTCTGGTCAAGCTTTGGAGAGCTGAATACCATGTTCTGCCCCATGCCTTGGAGGGGTGTGGAGGCCATCTGACTGGGTGAGTTATTCTACCCAGAAACGAAGAACCATTGTCTCTACCAGGTTCAGGTTAGGGCCAGTTTTCTGCCTGGGTCCTGAGATACCACCATCTCATACATCTCTGTTGGAACCAGTTATCTACCACAGAACGTTTCATTCACTTTTCCATGGACACAGCGGAATAATACAAACCCTCTGAGTTCACTGACAAGTGGTCAAAGGTATCCAGATGCCTTCCTCCTCATGTTCATCCCTGTGCAGTCTCCAGTGATTTTCTTGTAAGGTAACGTGACATTCCACTCCCCCAGTGTTCTTTCACTCTTAGGGAGTTAAATTACCTTTCCAGTTGTTGTGCACCACTAAGAAAAGAAGCAGAGTAAAGCTTGTCTTGGTTGTCTTTGTGGTTCTTCTAGAACCTTCAAGGATCAGCCTTGGGGTCCTTCATCGATTTGACAAATTCTTTGACTTCTTCTTCCAAAACCTTGTTCCTCCTCTCCACATCCTCTCGGGAGCGTTCCACATTTCGAAGGCTAATTTCCAGAGCGGCGAACTTCTTCTTTTCCTTTTCCAGTTCTTCATTGAGCCTTACCACTTTAGCCCACACATCGTAATTCTCCTTCTCAAGGCTGTAAGGAAGGAAAGGAAAGAATGAGAGAAAAGGGTGTTAATTTTGAACTCAGTCTTCACAGTCCTTCCCTCCTGCTCACGACCTTTTTTGCTCTTTTCCTTTCCAAGCTCCAAAAGTGAAGTCCAACCTGTGCTTCTCATTTATGACCCTCATCCCACAGGGGGACTTCCGAGAAATGTGAATCCCCAGCATGTGACTGACCCCTTTGTCATTCAACATCATCTTGTATATCACTTATTTTTCATATCTTTTAAAAAATTTTTTTTCTTTTTGAGACAGGGTCAGGCTTTGTAGTTCAGGCTGGCCCTGAGCTCACTATGGTGCCCAGGCAAGCCGCCGTGAACTCAGCAATCCTCCTGCCTCTGCCTCCCGAGTGCTGGGATTACAGGCGTGAGCCACCACGCCTTGCATTGTGGTATGTGCTATTGATTGATGGTGGGTGTGAGTCACCATGCCCAGCATTGTATGTGGTTACCGGGATCGAACTCAGGACCTTGCACTTGCGAGGCAGGCGCCGGAACCACTGAGCTAATGCTCCGGCCCTCTTTAAATTTTTTTTAACCTCAATTAGATAGTAAAAGCTTTAAACACAGATTGCTATAATGTATGGTGTTTCCACTCCATAGCACCTTGTATTTGTCTTGTTCAATGAAACTGGAGGCCTGGTCCATATTCCACATTCTTAATATTTCTATCCATATAACACCTCCTCGACCTGTTTCAGTGGAAAGCATGGACTGAAATCTTTCTTTACTAAGATCCTCCTTGGTATTAAGATTTGGAGGAGCAAAGGAAACCTCCCTTTGGGAAGCAGCTGTCTTGGCAGCTCCAACCCAAAGATCTGCAGGTTTTCTGGATTCCCAGAACTTTCTTTGTAACTGACCAACATCTTAATATGCTCCCAGGTGCCTCTTCTCAACTATGCTGAATTAACTGTTAAAATGGGTGTAAACATTCCATTTTTAAACCAAAGAAGAGGAAATCAAACCTGGGGATGATGCGAAATTCAGACTGTGTGATTGGAAGTGATTAAGAATTTCATCCTGTGGGGTCCTAAAGGACCCACCTCTGTTCACGTGGAAACCTGAGGTCCCATTTGAACCTGTGCCTAGGTCTCTGTCTTCAAAGGCTTTAGTACATTCTTCATGTCTCTTCACAATCTTGCTTACTCCTGCTTACACTGTTTTAGAGAAAAATTGGTCTCATTCATTTCAGTCCTCTCATTACTCCTCAAAGTTCTCACAGATCTCTACACCTCCTGGCTTGGAGAAAATCTTAAGTGAAAGACTGTACTAGATCTTGACCACGGAGTCCCGTGGACAGGTAGAATCTCAGTGGACTGGCCCACCAATGATCAGTCATTCATACTTTGGGCGTATTTTTACACCTCCTGAGCTTACATCTCTTCTCATATTTCATAGGGTTGCTGTAGGAGTTCTATATGAAAATGTCTCTGAGGCACAAAGCTTAGATAGATACTGCCAGCAGCTCATCATCTGCTTTCTGCCATAGCTAGGGGTCCCCTAATGGGCAGAGTCTCAGCACTCTGTTTTAAGTGAGAGGATACGCCAACCTCTGTGGCAGCTTATTTTCTGTTTTTGGAAGTCTTACACTACCAGTGACACTCATGCTAAATCTTAGGTAGTTAAACTTGATTGTCTTCAGAGCTTTCCAGGGGATTAGTAAGGCACACTTCTGGGTGTGTCTGGATGGGTCATGGAGGTGTGACCTTGAGTAGATATATGGTCCCTGGCTCCTTCCTTTCCCACAGGGTTCCTGTGCCCTGCTTCCTAGCTTCCATGAATTAAACAGTTTTGCTCTACTACACTCTTCTCTCATAATCTTTCTGTGCTGAAGCCAGCCAACCAAAGACTAAAACATTTGAAAACATGTGCCAAATCAAAACTCTCTTCCTGTAAACTGCAGGTGTTAGGTAGTTTGTCCAACAGTGAAAAAGCTGACCAGAGCAGAGTGTGATCAGTCTTTTCTGGGCTGCTTTATCTTGGCATCTGCCAAGATGCCACGTATTTGTAATTCTATGAGTGATCAGTTTTGGATTCTTAGCCAAAGGAGCTTCATTTGTAGCTCCACTTAGCCCAAAGAGCTACATTCCTGCATGACATGGATAAGGGCTCACAACTCTTTTCTTTTGGTATCTGAGTCTTAATGGATGAAGAAATGATTGTAAATATGAAAATCCACTAATGCACATTTCACAATCTTATGACTAGTGTTCATGTGAGCTCATATAGACCATGGTTATTGCTCATGAAAAAGAATTTCCTGGCAAAGCCAGCAGTATGAAAAGATTCCAAGATTTTTTTTTTTTTTTTACCAAACTAAGCATAAAAGCTGTGCACTCATCTTAAGAGTTAGCTTACACTCTGGCAATTACGGCCTCCCTGGCCTCCCACTTTCTGTCTCCCTGGAGCTTTGCTCAGGGAGAAGTCGGGGATTGGATGAAGCACAAGCCAGGTAGAAGCTTCCATTATCATCAAGCTTTTAGCAGCTGACAAACCCTCCTGCACCCGTCTTCCTAGACTCTTGTCTCCTCCAAATTGCTGTCCCCCTGCCCAGGCCCTTCCGCTCTCCCTGTGCTGCTGGGTCTGCAGCCCTCTCCGCCTCTCCACCCTGGCTTCCCTTTCCCTGGTATCATTCTCTCTCCCTGGACATCGGATTCATCTTCTCATCTCTTTAGGTGTCGTCTTCATGGTGTAGTTTTCCCAAACTACCCTGTTTACCATTAAAACTTCTCCAGACCTTTTTGTTCTCTCCAACCTTTTGATCTACTTAACTTTCCCCATAAAGTTTTCCACTATTTGACATAATTATTACATAATTTTATCGTCCGTTTGTCCCTACTAGCAGGGAGGACAGTATAAGCATAGTGCTGTCTTGGTCAGTGCTCTGCCCAGCACTTGGAAAAGGGCGTGCTGTGAAGGAGGTGCTCAGAAAGTCCTGGCAGAAATCAAAGAATGATGTTACTAGGAAACATTTTCTCTTAATTTAGTGAAGTATGATGACCCATAAAAAGCTGTTCCTAGGAAATTGTTAGTTTGGCGACTTAAGCTAGTATTTACGTTTTCATAACTCTATTAAAGTGGAGGGTTTTCACTAATTTAGCCATCCCATCCTTGCAGTTATCCTTGTCTTTATTAGACTCCGCTGCTGTGTCATTATCTTCCCTATGTACAATGTTTAACATGTGACTGCAGATGAGAACAATCCAGCTGGCTTCTAGGGACGGAAGCCTATTGCTTCCCAGTGCTTCTCTGTCTGTAACTTACTTCTTAATCTGTTCCTCATATGTTTTCTTCTGTGTTTCTATTTGGTTCTGTAGATCCCGGACCATCTTCTGCAAAGAATCAAGTTCCTCTTCCACGGAGTTCTTTCCTTTGGGCCCTGTTTCAGAGTTTGTGTTGGCAAGAGCATCTCTCTTGGAGTCAGAGTTAGGGGAAGAGAGTGTGTCCGCTCCATCCCCATGGGACCCTGGCAGCGTAGGGACGTTATCGTAGGTTGAAGTCCGCTGGGAGTCAGAAAGATGGCGCAAGTCTTGAGACATGGTTCTCCTGTGTCCTTCCCCCACCTTAGCTTCTGGTGAAGGTGACCAAAACTCATTTTGAAAGATCTCCCCTTTGCTGCTGTTGGTACTTGGAAAAGCTGATGTCACGAAACATTTCCGGTTAGGAAGTGTTTGAGTCCTTTTTCGAGACTGTAGCTTCCAATCTCCTGGCTTTTCTCTTGGAGCTTTGCTGCTGTCGTCCTGATGCCTGTCATTCACCTGTTGTGATCCTGTGGGGCTGGTGGCATCAGAGTCACTTGTCTAGAAATAAATGGCCATGGTTATTACATGAGTTTTCTCACCTGCGTGCCATGCCCCTCAAATAAAGATTAGAGACCTACAAGAAAGTGTTTTCCTGATTGCACACCTGTGGCACTCTTCATTAGAAGACTATCCCTGAATGTATTACCTTGGTTGCTTATCCGCCTGGTAATTTTTCAAAAGGGTATTACAATTAAGGAACTAATTCATGCTCTAGAGATCATGTGCAGACTAAAATAATTTGTGGCAAAAGAATCTTAAATTAGAATCCTTTTATTAGCTTAAGATGAAAGATACTTTAAACTATGTCTCAAAATCTAGAAGCCATAAAGAAAAGCACAATAAATTCAACTGATGTGGATTTCCATGACTGCCAAAATTATAATAAACAAAAATAAACAAACCACCACATACTATATCAAATATCAAATGGAACAGTGGCCACTCCTTGCATTGCATCTATAGGTAACTCTCCCTCATATCCAGAGGGGTTAGTCCTATTGGCTGCTATTATGCAAAGGTTATAAAAAATGTGAAAGAAAAACACCAATAATCATTATAAATGTGGACAATGGACAACATTAGGTAGTTCCTACAGGATAAAATACAATTGGTCTGCACACACTAAAAAAGATGTTCAACCTTTCTCAGGATAAGAGAAGTTCCAGATAAAGTTTACTGACCAGGACAGTGGCACACGCTTACAGTCCCAGTCACTCCAGGGGCGAAGGCCACAAGAGGCTCACAAGTTCAAAGATAGCAAGCACAGTTTAATGAGATTCTGTCTTCAAATAAAATTTAATAAGGACTGAGGATGCAGCTCAGTCGTAGAGCACTTGCCTAGCAGACATATAGCCCTGAGTTCAATCTCCAACCCTGATAAAACATTAAAATTACTAAGATAGTATTGCTCACCTACCAAATGGGCAATGCTTACCAACACCACATTAGAAAATACACTCTTTTTTTTTTTTTTAGACAAGGTCTCACTTTGTAGTTTAGGCTGGCCCTGAGCTCACCATGGAGCCCAGGCAAGCCTGGAACTCAGCCATCCTCCTGCCTCTGCCTCCCGAGTGCTGGGATTACAGGTGTGAGCCACCACACCCGGCACTGTGGTATGTGGTATTGATGGCTGGTGGGTGTGAGTCACCACGCCCAGCATTATATGTGGTCACCGGGATCGAACTCAGGACCTTGTGCTTGCGAGGCAGGGGCCAGAACCACTGAGCTAAGTCTCCAGCCCAAAAACGCACTCTTGCTGAAACTGTGAAGATAAAGGATTTCATGCAATGCTTGTATAAGTATAAAATAGCACAAAGGCTAATATTTTTGTCAAAATTACACTTTTAAGTTTACTTACATTTTGATCTAGAAATTCTACTTCCAGGAATATATCCCAGAAATATATCTGCCTAGGTACAAAAGGAGTTAAAGTTATCTAGTACAACCTTGTTTTTGTGCAAAATGCAGAAAAGAGGTTTCCCAGGTGTAGATTCTGTTAAGTATATTATGGTATGTATACCAAGTGAAACACTGTACACCTGCCAAAAGCATGAAACTATGTGAGAGAGCTGCTTATGTATTGACATGAAAAAGTCTTCAGGTTACACTGCTAGGTTCAAAAATGCAAGATACAGAGGTGTGTGTGTGTGTGTGTGTGTGTGTGCATGTGTGTATAGAGTGAGAGATATTAAACTATATTTTATGTTATAAAGGAAAAAAGGCAATTCATATTCATGCATTCTCATACTGATATTATGTAAAGCAACACTGAAAGGGTAAATGGGACACTAATTATGACAAAGAAGTACAAGGTGTTTGGGCAGAAGGCAGGGGGCAGGACTTTTCCATGAATAACTTTCTGTATCTTTTAATTTTTGAATCATGTGTCAGTATCATAAAGTTTTAATTAGAGAGATGGAAGGGAGGAGAAGAAGAAAGGAGGTCAAGATGTAAAATGAGGACATCAGAGTTCAAGTTTTCTCTACCTTCTAGCCGGTCACCTGCTTCAGCAATAGACTGAGACCAATCCTGTAACACACTAGAGCTTCTGCCTCGGGCAAGCAAGTCAAGCTCTCTGGCTTCAGCTCCTCAAACACAAGACGCACTACTAAATTCTGCCCTACAAAGGTATGTTTCAGGCTCCAAAGGAGAGATGTTTAAATTTCCCAGCACAATGGCTGCCCAAAGCGGATGACGAAGAGTAGGAATAGTGGAAACCTCTGAAATAAGCATAGCAATGGCTAAACTGCTGGGATGTTTTATTACAAGAAATATGAGCCTTTTGAAACTGTAATTTAGTTTTAGAATGTTAGCAAGTTGCTTATCCAGAAAAACCTCATGCAAGAAAAAACTACAATCGCTACCAGTACTACTTTTATTTTTCTTCTCTAGTATTAATAATACTATAGGTAACTCATGTGTCAAAAATCTTAAATTCATCTCTTGGCTACCCTCAAAGAATCAAGCTGCATGTAAAGTTCATATGTTCTTTTTAAAAATATTTGTTTCCATAAATATATGAAAATATTTGACCTTTACAAATTATTGCCCTTAAATAGCCTACATCTTGGAGTCCGCACAGTAGTGGGATACTGAGAACGTGAGTTCCAATGCTTCCGTACAAATGAGGGGGCTGACATTGCTGAGACGGCTTATCAGGGAATGAGATATATTACACGAAGCATCACATACTCTGAGCAAGGAATCACGTTTCAGGGTTGGCAGGAAACTAGATCTCTCTGGACTTTCACACAGAACTTTCAACAACTCTCACCAAAACGTTTACAATATGGTATCAACCCGCACCCCTGAACTGCCCTGGACTGTACAGTATTTGAAAAAGTTTCCCTTTTACAGAGAGTTTCCTAGAGAAGCCTTTGCCCACCTTTGGGCCACAGGCACACAGTCACAACCCCAGCTCTAGAATGCCAACAGAGAGCGGCCCTTGAAGGAGGCCAGGCTATTCAAATGTGCAATGGTCTGCAGCAACTTTAGAAATGGTCATAGCATTCGCTCCCAGAACTCACCCCAGAGTAACAATTCTGTGAAAAATGCTTTGGGACAAAGGAAGAGTCCAGTGGAGGCAGAAAGGCTGTCTGTGTCTTACCATGTTACTGAAGCTCTCTGTCCTAGACATGGAGGGTTCTTCTGTGGCATCCCAGCCCACAGAGCTTCGAGGCACTGGAGGTTTCTTGGGGTCATTTTTCTGAGCAGAGGGTGACAGGGGTGTGTCTTTGGACTTAGGGAAGAGGACTTCATGGTCTCTGATCATCATAGTCATCACTCTTTGGATCTGAAGAGTCCCTGAAAGAACAAAGAAAGAGGTTTGCAGCGCTGGATCATAAAATAGGAAGCAGGGGGCCGGAGGGTTAGCTCAGTGGTTCCGGCGCCTGCCTCGCAAGCACAAGGACCTGAGTTCGATCCCTGGTTACCACATATAATGCTGGGCGTGGTGGCTCACGCCTGTAATCCCAGCACTCGGGAGGCAGAGACAGGAGGATTGCTGAGTTCGCGGCGGCTTGCCTGGGCACCATAGTGAGCTCAGGGCCAGCCTGAACTACAAAGCGAGACCCTGTCTCCAAAAAGAAAAAAAAAAAAATAGGAAGCAGGAAGCTTTCAGTTTCCCATCAACATTATGTATCCAAACTTGGCCTTAAAGCCACAGGCCCTACAGCATTCATTTTTCTCCTCACAGGTCTTTTCTTAATTACTTTGAATGGGAGATTATGGTGGAACAGATCGACCAGAAGAAAAATGTGGACATTGGGGAGAAGATTTTTTTAATGAATTAATTGATTTTATTGGTACATTTGATGTACACATCATGATCACAATTGACATTGAAAGTTTGTACCAGTTTATGACACAACTTAATTCTCATTTTTCCCATTCTCCTGCCCACCCTAAAATCTCCCACTCTGTCTACACATACGTTTTGTTTCCTATTTTTTAACCATCCTATTTTCCCACATTGTATACCCCTATGCCCCTTTACCATTTGAGTATTTTTTATTTTACAGTATATATCATAGACTCGAACTCATTTATAGCTTCAGTTTCTCATACCAAAGAAAAGACAGTGTTTACACATCTGTGACCTATTTATTTCACTTATGAGTATTTCCTCAAAGTACATACACTTGAGTATAAAGGACTCAAACTTATTCTTTATGGCAGAGTAATGCTTCATTTTATATAAAAAATCTTTATACAGTCTCCAGTTGGTGGGCATTTGGGTTGTTTCCAAGATTTAGCTATCACAAACTGAGCTGCTATGAGCATGGGTGCACAAGTGTTGCTGTGATAGGAATCATTTAATTCTTTCATGCATAGTCCTAGCAGGGAAATACCAGGGTCAAATGGGACCTTTAATCTTAGAGTTTGAGGAATCTCCACACTGATCTCCACAGTGGTTGCACCAGTCTACGGTCCCACGGACCATGGAGAAGGGTTCATTTCTCCCCACAGCCTTAGCAGCATTTGTTGCAGGTTAATTTTGAGATAATGACCATTCTTTGTGGAATGAGATGAGATCTCAGTGTTGTTTTCATCTGCATCTCTCAAATGACCAGTGATGCTGAACATTTCTTCATATGTGTCTTATCTGCTTTTATGTCTTCTGAAAAGTGTCTGTTCATTTCAGATGCTTATTTTTGAACTGATCTTTAAACTGGGGGGCTATTTTTCTAAGCTCTTTGTATATTCTAGCTAGATAGTAGCCCTTTGTCTGAGAAACAGCTGCTAAAAATGTTTTACATGTTGTTGGTTGTCTTTTTGCCTTACTGGTGGTTTCTCTTGCTGTGCAGAAGCTTTTTAATAGGATGAGATCTCATTTCTTGATTCCTTCTGCTCATTCTTGTGCTATAGGGGTTTTGTTCATAAAATCTTTCCCTAAGCCAGTGTCTCCAAGAGTCCTACCTAACCTGTTTTGCAGAAGGTTTAGTGTTTCTGTTTTAATATTTAGGTCTCCAATCCACTTTGATTTTAGTTTAATAAATGGTGAAAGACATAGATCTAGCTTTAGTCACTGGCAGGTTAAACCCCAGTTTTTCCAGCACCATTTATAAAAGAGGCTATCTTTCCTCCATTGAGGATATTTGGTTCATCAAAGATGAGGTGGCTTAGTGTATCTGAAGTTGATTCTGCATCTTCTAATCTATTCCACTGACCCTTGGGTCTGTTGGAATAGACTTTACCTCAGCCTAATTATAGCTATTTATGAGAAACAAACAGCCAGCATCATTCTAAATGGTCAAAAACTGGAACTTTCTACCCTAACATCAGGAACAAAACAAGCATGCCCACTATCACCACTCTTATTCAATATAGTGCTGGAAACATTACCCACAACAATTAGACAAGAAAAAGAAGTAAAAGGAATAAAGATAGGAAAGGAAGAAGTTAAACTGTCATTATTCACTGATGACATGACACTCTATATAAAAGATCCTAAAACCTCAACCAAAGGACTGCTAAACTTAATTGGCAAATTTAGTAACATAGCCAGATACAAAGTCAGTGCTCAAAAATCAAACAACAGACTCATTGAGAGAGAAATTGGGGAATCAATTCCTTTCACAGTAGCATCCATAAAAGGAAATATCTAGGAATCAATCTAACAAAGGAGGTGAAAGACCACTACCCTGAAAACTACAACACTCTGAAAAAGGAGATTACAAAGGGTATCAGAAAATGGAAAGGCATCCTTTGTTCCTGGCTAGGAAGAACTAATATTGTCAAAATGGCTAGACTCCACCACTATTGTGTAGATTCAATGCAGTCCCAATTGAAATCCCAGCAGCACATTTCACAGATCTAGAGAAAATATTCTAAAACTTCATTGGCGAGCACAAGAGATTTAGAATAGCAAAAGCAATTCTAGTTAACAAAGACATGGTAGGGGGTATCATGATCCCCAACTTGAAACTATACTACCAAGCCACTGTGATAAAAACAGAAGAGGGGACGTTTGAAAGTTATTTTCAGCCTATATTACACTGGATCAGTTTTTTTTAAATTTGAATCTTTATTGGTACATTTTATATACACACACACACACACATATATATATATATACACACACACATTGTGATCACACACAATATTGAGAATTTGTACCAGCATACAACACAATGTAATTCTCATTTTTCCCATTCCTCCACCCACCCTACAACCCTCCACCCCTATATATAAAAGCTTTGTTTCCCCTTTTTTATTACCATCATATTTTTTCTTCCCCTTTTTATTTACCCCTACACCCCATTTCCCTTTGAATGTTTTCTATTTCACAATATCTACCATATATTCTAGAGCTCATTCACATCTTAGGATCAGTTTTTAATCAGAAAACTAGACAGCATAACAAGAGGGAAAAGGAAGACATCTTTCCTTCTGGCTGAGGCTTTCGATATGACATCTGGTTTCTTTCTTGACTTTCAGCAAATGTGTGTCATGCACACCAGCTCCTCAACTCACAGTGGACATCAGTGCTCTATGCCAAGACTTTTATTGAGCTAATGCACTCAGAGCTTTCTCAGTCCAGCTTTACACAGCCTTTTGGTGAGATAGTTTATAAAATGAAGCCATGCTTTCTCTATCTGGCTAGGGGTATAGAAAAATAAAACATACTGGGAAACATTTTATTCATGGTATCTGACTGTGCTGGAGTACTCCTGAGCAAACCCTTGACCTCTCTCTCTATTGTGATCTGGAAAATTAACCTATTTCTAGCTTTGCCTACCTCATAGCACTTTTAATACAATTCAGACAAGAAAATCAGGTGAACATGCTTTGGAAACTGAAGAGCAGAGCGCAGACGTTAGGATAGGGTTATCATTCCTTCTTTTGCACACACCTTCATGGTAGGACCAGCCCGACATACCTCTCATGATCACAGCAGGATCTTCAACCTTTGACCTGATGAGATTCACACCAATTACTGTAGCCAGATTGTCCACGCTCATCTTGTTCACAGCACAGTTCAGTTGGATTTCATGTAAAAACCTGTGGGCAGTCAAGAAATCTCATAGTAGAAAATAGGAAGTTGCCAAGAGATGTAATTCTAGGTAGGCACTTGGTGGATTCTAACTCTCTGCTACTGTGTCAGGAATAAAACCAACCTACTTTGTCCACAAGAGTTAAGCTTTGACCTGAAAGATCCAAGTTCAGTATAGAAAGAGAAACCACAAGGCACTATGTACACAAGCTGCCAGGGGTAGCCTGGGGTTTGGGTGGAGAGTCACATGAGTGGGTGAGTAGTTTCAGCTTAGGTGGCTAAGAGGGGACTAAGGCCAACAGGGGTACTAAGTGCCTCCTTGCCTTAGTTATCTCCCAGTTTATCTCCCGGCTCTCAACAGCCATGGCACCTGCATCTCCAGGGAGGAGGAAAGCCTGATCAGGAAGGAGGTCTTAGAGGTGGGGATCCACGGAACCTCCTCACTCTCATCCTCTGAGGAGGGCACCGTTCCTCTCTGGTGCCCAATAATGGACAATCAGTTTTTATTGTGCTTCTGTTATGAAACTCTCAGAGTCACTTGTAAAAAGAGAACTGAGAAAGTCAGTATAGACAGACTGAAGCAACATAAAATTGCAAAAATGTAGGTATTATTAAGAAAAGGGTGTTATCACCAAGCAAGGAGCCATTATAGTCACTTATAATCCTATTCACCAATATAAGGCAAACACAATATAATTGCAAATCAAAGAAGTGAGATAAAATTGTGTGTATAAATATAATATATATAGCAAAATTTCAATTAGATATAAAATGTTGAGAAGCACCAAGAAAGATATAAGCCCAGGTGTTGTTATTGCTGAACAAAGGATTATAGGTAACATTTATTTCTTATTTATAGTTTGCTATTATCTTCCTTTTTTTCTAAAGCAAGAAAGTGCTTTAGAATATAATACAAAAGCTGCATTAAAAAAAATAAATGTCAAAATCAAGGTTTGTCTGTGACAAAGATTCATCTTCCCAACCCAGCAGAGGCAGATCTTTCCACAAACTAAATGTTGCCATGGAAACAGTGCCTGGCAACTTCCCAGAGAGGGCTGGAAGAGAACAAAGGGAGTGGCCCAGAGTGAATCTCTGTGGGTCATTCAGTTGTGGTCCAGAGTCAAGAAGCCAAAGACAGTTCTTGAAACCTAAGGATTCGGGCTGCTGTCACACTGTCAGGACTCTGGGCAGCGCTACAGCAGATGTGGAAGCATGTTTAGCTTGTGTTTTTAGGGATCCTGGACATTGTTTTGTGAAAACATGAAGCTCTCGCTGGGCTTTGTGAATAGAGCTGATTCTCCAAAGTTCTCAAGCAGAATCTCTGATCCCCATGACAAGTGCTATCTCTTCTAACCAGGGGCCTTTCTATGATGTTGCTGAAAATTGTAGAGTTGACACCAGGAACTCTCACCGGCAGATGTAGCTCAGGAGGCTGTAGTTGTTCCGAGGAAGGATGGAGAGCTGCTTTATCAATTCCTGCTGAGCCTAGGAAGAAAATTTTAATACCAGTAAACAAGACTGCCCATATCCAAGTGATGCGGCCTGCAATATAACTGATGTATCTCTGTGGAAATACCACTTGAGCAATCACACTGTGGCAATCACTTCTGATCTTACAGTTTTGAGAGTAGTTTTAAAAAAATTACTTGGAACATCATAAATTCCACTAAGTTTCAAGGAATAGTGTAGAGAAGGCCATAGTTTGGGTCCAATGTAGATTTTAGATTTGTCTGTAATTATTCCACCCCATCCCACCTTTAATTAACTACTGTAAGGCACTATGTCACAACTCGTAATCACATTAACTATTTGTTAATAGATGCTTGAGATATAATAGTCCGCCAAAGAATTGGGCTGCAATCAAATAGCTCAGAATCACTTTTAAAGCAGTAAAGAAAAGAAAATGCTTCTGAGAAGACTTTCTAGCACTGAGGCCTTGCTGAAACCTTCTGGGACAACAGACAGACTGACCATGGCTGGGCTTTTCAAGTTCTGTGATGGTCATGGGTGCCAGCGGCGTCACCCAAGGAAAGCCTCTTCCAGTCAGAGGAAGGACAGGAAGCTCTTCTCAGCCACAGCTTTCTATGAGCTTTCTCATGATGGACCATGAGTTCCTGTTAGATCTGTGTGACTTCCTCAGACCTGGGAAGCCCTTGGTCACAAACCTGAGTTCTTTTCCAGAAGAAAAAAATTCCTGAAGGTTTGTCAACCCTTGGAAAACACCATGGTATAGACCCTCCAACTCTGAGGGCTGGCTTCATGGCAAGAGCTCTCTTTAGTGGAGGGGATTTCTCTGCAAAAGGTGCTATCAACTCACTCCACCCAGCAATTCTGGCATATTTTCAACAGTGAGAAAGATCGTGATCCCTCTGTCCTTCCAGTTATGTGTTGCTCTGTATATAGAAACATGTTCAGACTGAGAGAGGCTGGGAGAAACAGATCTAACAGTCTAATGTGAGGATGTTTAGAGGTGGAGTCTTGTCAGAACTACCTCTACGTGGCCTCTTTACTTTCCCCTGAACTGAACTGAGAGATAAAAGATGGGTGTCAGCTGAGATGGATGCCTTTTTAGCCAAATTTTAAAGTCTTATTCCACAACATCTTAGTATGCTCATTTAGATGAACTGACAAGCCAACATAAGTTAATCCTTCTCACGTCCTCTTCTCCGTCACCCCAACAAACTCATAAATCCTGTCTGAAATATTTTATATCTGCTCAGGTGATCTTGTACTTTTCAATTTTTGTTTGGGAGCAGCTCTAATAGCTACAGAATGATGGGTTCCTATCCTAATTTTTAAAAAGTAAAATCATCTTTTTCTTGTACCAGGATCTACTCAAATCACGAGTTTCTCCACTGTCAGTCAGTATGGAAACTCTCACATCTGTGTTTTCACAGGGGTAAAACAGTCATTCTTCGTTCATTTAAAACATATTCTGTTAGGAAGACTGTATAATAAATTCTGAAGTAAGGCATAGTCTAAATCTTCCTCTATACCAGCATTTTTTTTTTTTTTGAGACAGGGTCTCGCTTTGTAGCCCAGGCTGGCCCTGAACTCACTATGTAGTCCAGGCAAGCCTTGAACTCAGCAATCCTCCTGTCTCTGCCTCCCAGGTGCTGGGATTACAGACATGAGCCACCACGCCCGGCACTGTGGTATGTGGTATTGATTGCTGGTGGGCGTGAGTCACCACGCCCAGCATTATATGTGGTTACCGGGGATCGAACTCAGGACCTGGTGCTTGTGAGGCAGGCACCAGAACCACTGAGCTAAATCTCTGGCCCAATACCAGCATATTTTTAAAAAGTCACTCCCTGTATCATCTTCCTTGCTCCTCAAACAATTCTGGGTATAGTAGATACTATGAAAATAATCTAAATTTGTGCTATCAGGTACAGCAACTACTTGCCACCTATAAGTATTTAAATTTAAATGAACAGAAGTTAAATAAAATTAAGAATTGGTTTCCTCCCATGCATTAGCCATATTTCAAGGGCATAGTAGCTCTATGTAACTAACGGTTACCATGTTGGATAGTACAGACATAACAGTTCCATCATTGTAGAAGGTTCTAATGGTTGAAGTAAATAAACTATATCTCATAAAAATATACAATTTGATTAATGATGAAAAAGCAAAGTTAAATCCTTGTCTTCACCATAGCTTTTCCTATGTACCACCTTGCTAGAGAGAATTTTTTCTATAAGTCACGATAAAAGCCAAATTACCTAAAAGGGAGAGTGACCCCCCCCCCCCAATTTCTGGTGCCAGGGATCTAACCCTGGACCTTGAGCTTGCCAGGCAGGCGTGGAACTACTGAGCTAACTCTCTGCCTCAGACTCCCCATATTAATTAAACTCAAACAGTCAGACCCTATGTTTGCTTTTCCACTGGTCTGCCCACACTGTCCTCAAGCTCAGCATGTCTCAGCAAGGTCAAAGTGCTTGAAAGCCTTCCAGAAGTATCCTGCTATTCTTATTACTTTATAAGCCATTTGGAGACATTTGATTGTTGTCCATTTCCTTATTGGATTATGATACCCTGTGAAATCATCATGGTTGGTATCATCTGCCCTCTGTTGCTGAGGAAGTCCCATTCTGATAAAGTACTTCACCAAAGTGTGTGGGAGACCTTGAACCACTGCACAAGACTGTTTAGGAAACCCATCACTGTCTTCTGAAGAAAGATGACTAAGCAAAGAGACACTGACCTTGGCCTCATCTGCATTCATGAGCTGCCCACAGAGAAGGAACCCTTCATACTGGCTCCAGGGAACCACGGGCTCTGGGAGGTCTCGGAGGTAGAGCTTTAACAGAGAGGCCACGGTGTGCACATCTGTGTCTCTGGAAGAAAATAAGCAGTGTTTGTTGAAAAGTAAACTCCAGAACTCTTCTCACTCCTCCCCGATAGTCCATTCAGAAAAATCACGAGTTCCACAGGGTAGTATTGCAAAGGGGTAGAGTCTGATACAGCAAAATCAGACTCAACATTCTTGCTAATTCTTCTTTCTGGAGTAACAACCTTGGACACTGTTTCCTTCTGCTTATTTCCTTCTGTAAGAGATCACCCAAACCAGAGCTGAGCCACAGGTGACTCCTCAGATGAAGTGGCACCTCAGTTGAGCTCTAGAAAGTGAGAGGAATGACAGTTCAAGGCAGGTAACACATGTGTCAGCCTAGAGAGTGGAAAGGGGTGATCTTGCTGCTGGCTCAGTGACAACACTCAGATGATTGTCTAATGGACCAAAGGAGACACAGGCTTTGTGGTGCTGCTTCTCCAGGCTGTACTGAGGCATGGCAAACAACAGCCAGGAGAGGCAGATCTGGTTCAGCATCTCCATTTGTTTACCCTGCATGCTGAAAATGATTTTTACATTTTTAAGTGTTGGGGGGGCTCAAAGAATATATGCAAGTAATATGAAATTCAAATTTCAGTGTTCACAACTAAAGTTTCAGAAGAACACAGCAACACTCATTCAACTGTGTGTTGTCTTATTTTCAAACTTGAAGAGAACGGTATAGGAGTAAATGTGGCAATGACCCTCTAGCCTGCAAAGCCCAAATATTTACTGGGTGACACATTAACAAAAGTTTGCTGATCCCTGACTGAATGGGAATTGATTCTTTAGTACTGCAAGAGAAACCTGCATTTACCATACACAGTCACATGTCACTTAACAAGTGGCACTTTTAGGAGGCTTTCCTGGTGGTATCTTGGAAGGCTGTGAGGTGGCCAGTGTGCCCTTGGCTTCAGGAAAGGGGACTCATAGGAAACTCTGGAGGAGGGAAGGAAGGGTGCGTTTGGACAGGAGAAGGCAGGTATTTCAAACGACAGAAACAAGAATACCAGAGATGTTGTAAAGCTCTTTCTTGGAGTTTTATATACAGATTTTGGGTTTTGGCAGTATCTTCTGAAAAGGTTCCACTTTGCAGTGAGGGAACTCGCTACCACCAAAGGAGAACTCAGGGCGGCACCGAGCTCTGTGTACACTGTGCCGCCCTCAGGAAATCTGGGGCTGGGACCATTCTCTTAACTCAGGGACTCTGAAAAATTCTACCCTGCTGAGTCACTGTCTAAAAATACCCCTGGGCAAAGCCAGGGCTGGAAAAATGCTTTTGTCAAAACATGGTGAGAAGTTCCAAAAATCTGCAGGAGGCACATTCCCCTGAAGCCCTAAAGTCCCATCCTCCTACTGTCCCCGTGTTACAGCGCACCCAGCCATCCTCACCACCTCTGGGATTCTGCTCTGAGCGGGGATGATCTGCGTCCTGTGGCCATCAATCTGCCGCACTCGCTTTTGTTATCACCTGACTCCTCTCTGCCCCTTCTTCCTTCTCTACCCTTCCTCAGGAGCCCATTGCCTTGTGCCAGGATTCTGCCCCAGCCCGCAGGCTGGCGTGCCGCCTCCGCACACTAATCATGGATGCCTTGTTCTCTGTTGGGCACAGCTCAAGCACTTAAAACACACCCACAGCATGAGTGAAGAAAATAATAAAGAATTTGAAATGAGAAAAAATGGCATAAATGATAAATCAAAAACTGAATCTTGAGTAGAATCAGTAATAAAGGACAAGTAGTTTGATCAGAGGAAACTAAAAAAAGAAAAACAAAATTATCCAACATTAAAAACAAGAAAGAGATTAAAGCCACAGATATAAATCAGAGGGTACAATTAGCTATATATGCCATCTCAGGACTTTGAAACCTTCAGAAAACCTAACTTGTTTTGCTGGCACAAAGCTGATGCTGATAAACCCTATCTACTGCTTGGCCTGGCTAATTCCCCATTTTTCTTTATGAGGTTTCAGCACAAATGTAATTTTCTTGGGAACCTCCCTAAAGCCACCACACTGTGTCAGTTTTCATGGTGCTCCCTAATTTTCATTTCTTAGCACTTGAAAAATACAATTTGTAAGATTACTTCTGTTTCTTTTTGCTTTAATGTCTGTGTCTCATCATATTATTCTTTTTTTAAATTGCATTCTTTATTGATACAATTTGCATACATCTCACAATCACACATAACATTGGGGAATTTGTACCAATATACGATAGTCAATTTTCATTTTTACCCATATCCCCACCCACACCTTCCCACCCCCTATATACATGTTCTTTTATTTTCTTTCAGAGTCATATTTATTCCTTCCCCTCATTACATCCCCACACCAAATTTCCTTTGGAAATTTCCCATTCTAAAAAGATTGTCTTACTATTAGAGCTCATTTGCATCTACCGGTGCTCGTATCAATGAGAAGATCCGGTATTTGCCTATCTGTGCTCTATTGATTTCACTCCTTAGCGTGTCCTCCAGGTACATCCATCTGTACATAAATGAATCAATCTTGTCATTCTTTATGGCAGAATAGTACTCCATTTTATAAAAAAAA
>PVIC010016095.1:0-34375 GCA_004025085.1 Thryonomys swinderianus | reverse complement strand
TTCTTTCTTTCTTTCTTTCTTTCTTTCTTTCTTTCTTTCTTTCTTTCTTTCTTTCTTTCTTTCTTTCGTTTTGAGACAGAGTCTTGCTTCATAGTTGGGGCTGGCCCTGAGCTCACTATGTAGCCCAGGCAAGCCTCGCACTCAGCAATCCTCCTGCCTCTGCCTCCCGAGTGCTGGGATTACAGGCATGAGCTATCACACCCTGCATTGTGGTTTGTGGTACTGATTGTGGTGGGTGTGAGTCACCACATACAGTATTGTACATGGTTACTGAAATTGAGCGAATCAGGGACCTTGTGCTTTCTAGGGAGGTGCTGGAACCACTGAACTAAATTTCCAGCCCAGTATTGTATTTATTAAACTGGGAGGTAGGTATAAGCCTGATCATTTATTTTCATTTGAGTAAGTAGTTTAATGAGAATACAGTTATTTAACCTATATTCTCATATATCTACAAACTCTGTCTGTGTGTGTGTACTATATACAAGGGCCTACCAAAAATACAGTGAATATCTAAATCCTAAAAATTATATAAAGACACATTGCTCTTAGTCCTCCCCTAAAACACCTGCTGTTGGTTCAAACAAACCCACACCATCATTCTTGAGCCCAGAAGTCCTCTTTGAGTGTTTTTGGGTGGTGTGAACAAAAGTGTGGGGGATGAAGCCATTGAGTGGCACCCAATGGAAAGGCAGGCTTGTAAAACCATTTCAGGGTGTCCTTATTTACCATGTTGAGCAACAGGTGACCTCTGGATTGGCTCCAAAGCTAAAATGACCATAAAAGGTAAATGTTTTCAGTTCAAGATGTTGATGTGGCCATGGTAACACAACTAAAGACACTCATGAAAGAGTCTTCCAGAACTGCTTCAGAGAGTGGCAAGAATGATGGGACAAGTGTGTTCCAAGTCAGGGACAGTGACCAAAGGCAACGTGTCCTTCATTGCAGTAAATTTTTAAAATTTTCACACAGGGCCAGAGATGTAGTTCAGTGGTGCTGTGCCTGTCTGGCAAGGTCCTGAGTTCAATACCTGATACTGCAAAAAAGAAATTAAAAAAAATTATATACAAACTCTGTCTGTCACACCCTGTGTATATTCCTCAGTAAGTAGGATATACCTGATAATAATTTTTTTTTTTTTGCTTTTTGAGACAGGGTCTCGTGTTGTAGTTCAGGCTGGCCCTGAGCTCACTATGGTGCCCAGGCAAGCCACCGCGAACTCAGCAATCCTCTTGTCTCTGCCTCCTGAGTGCTGGGATTACAGGCGTGAGCCACCACGTCCGGCATTGTGGTATGTGGTGTTGATTGTTGGTGGGCGTGTCTCCATGCCCAGCATTAAATGTGGTTACTGGGGATCGAACTCAGGTCCTTGCGCTTGCGTGGCAGGTGCCAGAACCACTGAGCTAATCCTCCTGCCCCCTGATAATAATTTTTAAAAGATTCTTCATGACTCCAGAATCATGCTGTAATAAAACTTTATTAGTAAAGTTGTTTTTATTTCTGTTAGTTTTTTGCTCAGTTTAGGGTATCAGCAAACTTCCTGTTGGTGGATTTTGCTCACATCTGCACTGTGTTCCTGTCTATCTGAGGCATATGGCACTGCTGGGTCTCCTGCTATCTGCAGACGCTTCTTCCTCAGTCTTCCTCCTTGGGGTGTTTAAGCATCATTCCTTTAAGAACTCTTTTTAACTCTTCCCACTAGGTTGTGTTTTCCTATAACAAGTCCCAAGATCATCCTGTATGTCTCCTTCTTCATGTTCAATGCACTTGCAGATACTCCTGTTCTGTCTTCCCAAGAGTATACACCACTGCACAGCCGTGACCGCATCTGTGTGGCTTTTTTGATGGGTCACAGTGCTGAGCCTAGCAAGTCATGGCCATGCAATAGCACGTGTGGAATGGATGAATGAACAAAAAGCCCAGTAAAATCAGTGGACCCCTACTGGCAGCTCTGAATATGAGATTATTAGATAAACTTTATTAGCTTCTTCCATGCTTCTTCCATGCTTTCCTAAGAGCTTTCCTAAGAGCTTGATGGTCCATTACCACAAGCCCTAAACCATGGAACATGATATCAGAATTCTCCCTATTATATTTATTCTGTCCTGACAAGTGCTTCTTAACTTTAGTGGTTTTTTTGTTTGTTTGTTTGGTTTGGTTTGGTTTTGTCTTCCATATAGAGACTCAGCAATGTCAAATGAACACATAGGATTGATCAGCTCTGGGTGCTTGGCCCTGTACAATGTGCTCTGAACAGAACCACTCCAGGCTGCTTCCTTCATAGAGTTCCCATGGGGATTAGATAGGGGCAAACATCAAAAACTGTGGCACACTGGGCCCTTGATCAAGGTCACTATTTTACCAGCGTTGTGTTACATGGCAAGGGTCCAGGCAAACTACTGATTCAGCTTTGACCCCATCACCTATCTACTCTGTGTACTTGGGCAAGTCTCCTGACCTCTCTCTCGGCCTTTTTCTCCTAGATGGCCTAGCAATAGTGATCGAACCTGTCCAAAAGATCTGTGGGAAGCATATGATATCACCATGATGGACATAGGTTTCTTAACACAATGTCTTGCTGCAAATTCATTTTTAAATAATAGTGACAACCATTGTTATCATTACTAATTAGCTAATAGAGCTGTGGTCTGACTGAGCTCCTGTGACCTGAAAGATCAAAAGGAAGTTTGCTGTTTATGCCTTTTAGTGTTTTGGTCTGGCTTCACATATGGAGGCCATTGATTTTTGCTTTTTACTAGGACTAGGTATGCAGAGTCCCCTCCTGGCCCCAGTCAGCTGTCTGTGTTTCCAGGCTGTGGACCTGCAGGGGGATGTAGCTTGTTTCCTGACTCTTCAAAGCAGCCTTCCTGAAAGTTGCAGCTGGAGCAGAATTGCAGTGTCCTCCAGCCATGGCTGGGAGGCTCTCAGCCCCACTAAGGGCTGGGCTTCCTGTGCTTGGCCTGACAGTGGTCCCAGCTGTCCCAGATGCTGGCTCACTGGGCCAGCTCCATCCTTCTGCCCTGCTTCCAGCACCTGTCCTCCCACCAGCTTCTCTGAGGTGTCTCCCCTTGGCTGATGAGATGGGCATGGGCACAAGAGATAGAGCTAGGAGGATGAAATGTTCTAAAAACCACCTGTGGTAAGGATTACACAACTGGAAAATTTTACCAAAGATCATTGAGTTGCAAAACTGGAATGAGTGAGTTCTATGACATGTAAACACATAGCTCTGCAGTTGAAAATAAATAGGGGATATGTACTTGGAGATAATCTGCTGACCAACTGAAAAGTCTCTGTTTCTTCATTTGAAAAACCTGGAGCCTATGGCTCACTGGTGGCTGAGAAGGCCATGATGCAAATTATCTCATAAGCAGGAGGCAGTGTGATTGTCTTAGCTAAAAATAAAAATGGGAAAGCTGGATGGGGCGGGGGATATCGAGATGTATGTGCTTGTTTTCCACTTGGGAGGTGGTTTGAGGTCTGAAATTCAAGTGGAGGAGGCCAGCCTCCTCACAGATGCCCCGTGAAATGAAAACAGCAAAGCCATGCACATGGATGCCCTGTTGGTGTGCATTTGGCCCAGACCCCTTGCAAACCTTTCCTCAGAGTCTTCAGCACTTCAGTGTCATGACAATTCTGGGGACGTGCTACCCATTAACAGGTAGGAAAACTGAGGTGTGGAGGCTAAGCTAGGTCCCTGGCTAGGAGGGCCCCTTGCAGCTCTCTGATCTCTCCTCTGCATGCTCCTCTTATTTCTGGTAAGCCTCAGAACCTGCTGGTAAGTCTCCTTGCAGAGAAAATACCACATTCGACACCCCACAGTGTGCTCCCTAGGGCTGCCTCAGGGCTCCTCCTGCCCATAGGATCAAGGGGAGGAACTTCCAAGTCAGCCTAGTGCTTAAATGGCAAGGAACTCGGTACTTTTGGTCTACCTTGGAATCACAGCTCTGCCACCAGCTAGCTGTGTGACCTTGGCCTGGGCACTCAGACTCAGTTGATACAAATGGAGAACATGTATGTATTTGTGTGATGCATGTGTCATATTCATATAGTAATGCACATTCTGCTCACATGACTGTAAAGGATGAATGCCACTAAGGATGCAAATGAGCCTTTGGAAAACTGACTTATCCTCCACTGCAAGGGTCCCTTCTGGTCACCTCCTTGTCTCCCAGCTCCTTGCTTCCTATTCCTTATTATAGACCCCCACTTTGGCTTGAGTCTTATTGCTTGACCTCACAAGCAGAGTTCTGACAAGGTCTGGGATGGACAGACACATGGTTCTTTATTTCTCTAGGACTCTGATTCCCACCTCTCATCCTATAGCTGGATGGAGCAGGCTGAGAGAGGCAGAGGCTGGCCTGCCTGTGAGAAGGATTTTGGATATCGAACCCGAAAAGTGACTTCTGGAGAGGCCATGCCAGCTGCTGCATTTTGTTTGTAAACTTCAAGGGCAACAGGTGCTGCAGTCTGTCCTCTGACAGTGATGGCTGGCAGCCTTTCCCATGTGGCTGCTCTACCCAGGGAGCAGCCTCAGATGCCAGTCAGAAAGCAACGACCCGATGGACTTTCAATCTCAGGAGAGACGTGGAGCCAAGAAAGGCTGGTCGCGTACTGCAGCCAGCACACAAAGGGCAGGTCCTCCCCACCACCCTGCAGTGGAGTCCAGATAATAAAGGGGCACCTGACAACTTGGGTTAATGAGAATTTCCTCACTTGAATCATATTTCCGAGGAAAGGAGGGAATTGCAGCTTTAAAGAAATCCTCGAGCCTTTGGCTAAATGAAGAATTGTCTGTGAAATGAAGTCTCTCCCTCTACAATGCAGGTATTAAATAGTGCCAATTGGATTTCCATAACATCGGGGGCCATCTTTTAAAAATCATGTCAGGAAAGAGAAGCCATCAGAGCCAGGCTTCTGCTTTGAGAGTTTCTTTGTCAGCAAAGCAGAGGCGAGAACAATATCCTCTAGAGCCCAGAGAAGAAAGGGCTATTATAACTTCCTACTTTGCTCTGGTCACCGGGCCAGCCACTGTCACTGGTACAATTTCATCACCTCTTTACAATAACCTAGTGACAGTGGGATAGTTACATCTGATTAACAAAACAGGACACTGAGGCTCCCTGAGCTGAAGCGACTTTGCTGTGAAGACACAGTTGATAAAAGGATGTGACCTTCTTCGTGAAAGATGCCATAGTCAGAACAAGAGCGTCTGTGTGATGGTCAGTGCCATGAGCCCATGTCTCATCCATGTAAGGTTAAATCTATACGGCACATAGGGTTGTCCTTATGATATGGGAAAGGAGATACTCAAAGGAATAAAATATAGACAAATGTAGACAACTTGTAAGTGTTGATGTTGTAACCCTAACCCACGTCTGTCTCGGCCCAAACTCCTTGTTCTCTCATTGTTTTACTTTGTTTGTAAAACAGATGTTCTCTAAGAAGGACTTGATATCTCAGTTTTGGCCTAAAGGTGCTGTGCTTCCCTATAAAACTATTTACATCTTACCTGGAGCTACTGAATCTTCTACCTCAGGTAACTAGAAGGAAGCTGTTATTTCTGCTTCGTAGATGATGGGTCAGAGGCTCAGAGTCATGTCAGCATGGTGTGGTCAAAAAATATGGTAAATGATTAAAATTTTTAAAATCTTTATTATAGTAAGAGACACACATTGCCATGAATCCCCAGCAGGATACTCCTCCTCTTTTTCATCACACTTACCCCATTGTTATTCCACTTGTGGCAGCTGTTCTGGATGTTCTTTCGTGAGTTGTGGTGTTCTGGCTTCCTTGACATCCTGAACTGATTCAAAGTGTTTACCTTCCCTGCTCACTTTGACTGTGGGGAAGAGCCAGAATCCTGTCATTACAGATCATGTGGTGAGGATACACGGTAAAGTTTTCACTTAACAGAAATAACTGTAAGAATTTTGAATCAATTCAGAGCACAGAGACAGTCACAGCAAAGACACCCAAGAGGGCTTCCAGAACTGCTTCAGAAAGTGGCAAGAACAAAGAGATGAGTCTGTTCAGAGTGGGTAGGTGTATTCTGGGAGGGATTAACAGTAATAATTCAATTCTTACTGTGACACTTTTTTATTTAGATAGTCACTATGTTATTTTATCACATCATGTATTTGCGCATAGCCTCATAGATAAGAAAGTTCCCTTTAGCATCCAGGAAGCCAAGGAAGAAGAAGGTTATGAAGGCTTGTGGTGGAGAATGTGTATTGATGGCTCATGGACATACATAAAGTGGCAGAAAATAGGCAGAGTGAGAAAGTGAGAACTATCGAATTAATTGCTAACCAAAACCAAACTCACAAGTTTAGAAGGAAAAAGGTCTTCTGAGGTCATCACACAGATTCTTGTCAATTCCTTGCTTAAGAAAGGAGTAACAGACAAGTAGACAAAGGACAGTCCACAGACCTGGGCTTAGCCTTGTGCGTGGCTTAAAGTGTGTGGTGACTGCGAGCTTCCTGTGTGGCTGGCCTTCCATAGCAGCTTCTCCCCTCCCAGTTCTGGAAGCCAGCAGTCCAAGGTCAGTGTCACTGGACGGAGATCAGGGTACAGACACCCTGGCTGCCAGCGTTCGTTCTTGGGCTTGTGGCCCCAGCACTGCCTGCGTCTTACACCGCTTCCTCCTTCCTGTGTGTAGCAGATCTCCTCGTCTTCCTTTCGTAAGGGTATCTTGGCAGCATCTGGGGTGAAGGTGGATAATCCAGGGTGACTTCATCTCTGTAAGGTGATATCGCTTCCAAAGATGAGGCTCTGCTTGGTAATCTTAGGGGCCATTATTCTGCCTATGGAGCCAAAAAGTAGTTTCAGGGTATTCCGGTGCACCACAGGATCATTTCTGGTCTTTCTGTTTCCACACATCTGGAAACCATACTCCTCCACTCAAAGGGACAATGCTCCTTTTCCCAAAGCATGGGGTATTGTCTGAGGAGTGAACGGCTGAGGTGGAATCCAGGGAAAAAGAGCCCCTCTAACACCAAGGCATGTGCCAGCCAAGGCAGAGCTGTGCAGGGGGCCCGTGAGGGCGGGCACTGGGAGACTGAGAGTGGAAGGGGAGGAAAGGGAGACATCACAGAAACAGCCAAAAGGGCAGAAAGGATTGAGAGAAAGGAAAAATAAGAATGCTTCAGAGAAAAATAAACAAAGAGTATGCAATTTCCGGAGAAGTGAGGTGAGGGAGGATGAAGAGAAAATAGAGAGTGGAAAGAGGAGAGGAAAAGACTGACAGGGAACAGGGAGAGGGTGGATGGATTAGAAAGCTTGGAGGTGTGAGGCGGTACAGGCAGAGAGGGAAGCAGCGAGGCTTGAGTGTGCACTGTGGAGGAAAATAACAAAGGTGCTTGGGAAGGTGACAAGCTTCTATATGTTAATGTGCTGGAATAAATATTGCAGCTGCGAGTTACAAATCACATTCATCGGCTGTTACAGTCTGGTAATTGTCCATACCGATGTTTTCTTTCCGGTTCCAGACCCTGCCTTATCAGAGGACAACATGCTTTTGAAATGCCACATTATTTTGTAAGTACATTTCACGTCCAAAAGTTGCACTAAGTATGATATAGTGAAGACTGATTCAGTTTCCATTCTGTGTAGCTCCCAGGCTCCAGCGCAATGATTTGAAAATGACCATTTCCATCATCAGTTTCCTCTCTCCATGGCAGGACTGGGCTGCCCATTGACTCTCTCCTAAACTGTCATTTACCTCTCTTCCCTCCCTCTCTCCTTTCCTTCCTTCCTTTTTCTTTGTGTTCACGTCCTTTTCTCCCTTCCACCTCTCCTTCTTTATTGCTGTTTCAGTCGAGATTTCTTCTCTTACCTCTGTCCCTTCCTTCTTTCTTCCCTCACCTGCACATCTCAAGCGCCTCTTCACAAGGCATCAGGAAACTGTCAGCTCAGGGCTGCTGACTCAGGGCTGAAGAATGCTTTGTTGTAGGGGCTGTCTGTGCCTTGGACGGTTTCAGCAGCATCCCGAATCCCCTCCTTCCTGTCGGCATAGACAAAAAGCGCATTTGGACATCAGTGTCTATGCACAGAGAGGCCAAAGCCCTCCCTGCTTAAGAGAGATGCGTTCGGCCATCAGACCAGAGCTCTGGTTCTGTCCCACCACTTTGTGGCTCGATCATCACAGGCAAATCTCTCAAAGGCTCCGACGCATCAGAGTCACTAGTGTGATTTCTTAAAGTGCAGAGCTGCGTAGCTCCTGGGGCAGTAGATGGGGGCTGGCGCCGAGTATGGGCAGCGCTCCAACCAGATCTCATGCTGAGACCCCCTGCCTGGCCCTGCTTTGGTTGATCTTTGATACCTTCACCAAGCTAAAGTGCTCCTGAGACCTTCCTCTCCACCCTATTTTGCAGATTAAGATCAAGAATGTGTCCGAGATACCAAGCCTAGGATCCTGGTCCCTGGCGAGTGATAAATAGATGGTAACTCATAAAGAAAGTCCTCTTAAAGCAACGTTGGTCTTTGACAAGAACTATGAGGATAACAAAAGGTATATGGATGCATTCACAGCAGCACAAAAGGGCTCCCATTTTTAAAGAAGAGGTTCAATGGTTTTTTAGCAACGAAGTTCGTGTGCTTCTTAATAAATCTCTCCCAGTAGGATCAGTCCCCTGCAGTAACAGGAGATAAATGACAAGAACTAGAGTCATACCTGAGATCCTGGAGATCTAAAATTGATAACCAGCACACATAAGACCAAGTGCAAACTGTTACTAACATCCAAGAGAAACAATACCTGTGGACATTTTTGCCAGAAAGCACTCCACCACCCTTTTCTAGTTGGGAAAGAATTATCATTCATCACGTATGTATTAGGAGCCTGGCATGGCGCTGCAGTATATGCATCATACAGTTATTTTTCACACTATTCTAGAAAGTCAAACTCCCGTTTATTACACTAAGAAGCTGGATCTCAGAGAGATTGAACAACTTGCCTGTGAAGTTCAACATGCAATGTAGTGTTGCTGTTGTACTTTTACTCCCTGGGCCCTGGTGCTCCGAGCCTTGGGCGGAGTGCTGCTGGGCATGGAAAAACACCTGCATACGGAATCCTAGGAGCCATCTGATCCTCCTGAGAGCTCTGATTCCCTTTTTCAGGGTAATGGTCTTTTATCTTCTTTGAAATCCTTGTTTTTCTTGTCTACTCTGGCACAGTACATTGCACATTGTTGGCTATCACTGCCTGTGGAGTACAGGAGGTGGGTAAAGGATGGCCTGGACCCTTCAGATCCTGAAACAAACAACAATGAATTCTGGTTGCCACGTCGGGTTGGTATAACCTTGATGAAGAAGTCACTTTCCTCCCAGCCAGGAACGTAGCTGTGATCTGTTCCTTCCTATGTTGTGACCTGAACCCACAGTATGACTATTTGCAGACAGTCTTTAGGGGGTGATTAAAGCTACATGAGGTCCTAAGGGCAGAACCTACTCATCCTATGGTATGGAACTGGTGGCCTCATAAGCGCAGGAACAGAGCCTCTCTCCATCTCCACCTCTCTCTCTCTCTTTAGGGCATGTGAGGACACACTAAGACACCAGGAAGGTCTGCACCTAAAGCCAGGCTGGCTCACACCTTCAGGGTTTCTTGCCTTCAACAGCAGTTTCTGCCTTTCAGACCACTTAGCCTGGGATACTTGGTGAAGTCAGCCCAACCAAACTAATACACCCTCATGTTACTTTGTTTTTCTTGTCTAGGAAGCAGGAAGAACTTCAGCTAGATTGCTTGTTTTCTGGAGGGACTATAAGTTTCCCAGGGGTGTGTTTCAGCTCGCTGGTGTATCAGTTCACAGGTGTGCTTCAGTAAGTCGAGCCAGTCCCCATGCTGGGCCTCTCTCTGGACAGCCCTGTGCTAGCAGCAGGCAGCTGTAAAAGGTCCGCACGAGGGTCCCAAACACCACCACTGAAACACAGCCCTCAGCAGCTCCTGGGCACGCGGCTCCCACCCACGCTGGGCGGGGCAGTGTCTTAGCCAGCTCCATCCATCTTTAGGCTCCTGCATGTTTGTGACAGAGGAGAAGGTTGAGATAAGGCAGACTGAAGAGATGCATGGCAGGTGGTGGCAGAGCAGTTGAGCTGGACTTGCCCACCTGGATCACAGCTCACTTCAGGAATCATTTGGCATTTGGCTAATAGCATGCCAATCAAGGGTGTGATCTGTGCAAAAGTGGCAGGTATGGAGCAAATGGGTATAGTATTAGTCACAATATTTCTTATCATGTCTGAGCATTTAGCAATTACAGGCATTGCTGTGGGAGAAATCGATGAATTGCCTCATTGAACCCTGGCCTGGCCACTTGGGCTCTCCAGCATCACCTTCTCCACCCCCAGGCTCATCACCACCCAGAAAGTCTGCCTTTAAAACTAATCTTTAAGAAACATAGCAATTCTAGGGACCCACGTTTTTTTTTCCTTGAGTCACCACAGCCTCAGTCTATAGTTAGGGTGGCCTTGATCTTGCAATGATCCTCCTGCTTCAACTTCTTATGTGCCTGGATGAGTGGCATGTACCACCAAACCAAGTTTAATAGGGACCCACAATTTAAGGAAAGGTCACGGAGTACTTCCATGCTAAAGTCTGAGATTCATAGAAATTATGTGTCCCAAGATATGATAAAGAAGGCTTGGAATTGGCTGAAGTTATACTGGGCTGGGAAAAGAATGGTGTTTTCTCAGATTTACACTTTTAGACTCTTCTGTGTTATTTTGTACCGTCGAAGTAAGATCCTGTCAAGATGTCTTGACGTCTCTGGCAACAGCTTAGGGAAAAGAGAAAGGATCAATGGAAAGGTGCAGGAATGACTGTCACATTTTCGAGAAAAGATGGGGAAAGTGTCAAGTGAGGTTCAGCTCCCAAAATTTGGGCTCTAAAGGGAGCAGTGTCTATGATTCCCTTGGGTACGCTGGTGGAACATACTCTGGTGTGGAATTTATCTGAACTATCCTTTATTAAACATCCACGTGGTGCTAGGTTTTTAAAAAAATATATAATCTCATTGAATCTATGCCAAGAGTTGAATGGAAGATGCCATTGTCCTCACTGTTCAAATGGAGAAAGCAAAGCATAGTAAAACCCGGTGACTTCCCCAGGGTCATACAGTTTAGTTTAAGTCAAACCCTAAATTTTGTCCTGGCTCCAGGCTTGTGCTGTGGCTTCTGCAGTTTTCATTCTGAGGAACCGGAGATTCCCAATCACAGTTTAAGAGTCTCGTGGCCTCATTTTCGAGTGTTTAGCCTTTCAAAGTTTTCAAGGTTACACTATCATTTCCCAGTCCCTGTCCCTAGAGGGTCTTGAACTTGATCCGTGCAAGCTAAGGTTTGTTTAAATAATCCATTAATGTCGAGAAAATTACCTTCTCATTATGAGGTATTCTGTGTCACTTTAATACTAATTACTCTAACTGTATTTATTGGGGATTAATGACTGAGTGATATTTTATTAATAACCAACTGGCATTTATTATTGCATAAATAATAAATAGACAGAGTACCTCATTAAATATAAATGCATTTTTTTAATGTGGCCACCTTTGATGAAATTGTTACCAAAATTTTTCACATTGATTAAAAATCTCATTAAAATGGTTGGTTAGTCTTACCTTTGCACTCCACCTTTGCCCTCCAAGAAAGAGTCCCTGACAATTCTTACACAACAGAGAGACTGTGGGATTATTCATCAGCCTGTCAGAAGTCCTTTAACAATGCACAGTTGCCGTGGATGCTGGTTGCCATGCAGACCTCGACTTTTTTGCTCTTCTCGCTCTTTGGTATATTTATATTTGTGACCCTCCTTTGTGTTAGGAGGGCACTGTGTTTGAAAGTTTGAGGAGCACATAAGTAGCATCCCTGAAATCACGGACTCAGGGTGGTAAGGAAGTACAGTTCTTACCTCCTGAAGGTTTGCAGCTGAGGAAATCGAGGCCCAGAGAGAGGCAGTGTGTTACTCCAGATCACACAGGGACCAGCAAAGGAAGGCTGGGGCCTGCACCCCACCCCTTGTCCTTCTAGCCACTGTTACACAGAGCTCAGTTGCTCCACACTAACGGTCTCAGGCTCTGTCTCTCTTGTCTTTTTCTTAATCATTCAGAAGCCCACATGTTACAGAGCTGCATCACATGCTAAATTACGTTCAGACTTTTTTGAGCTCCTCCTGCCGCAAGGGATCCATTTCTCTGCAGTCTCTGGGGTGTGTTTACCTGCTTTCACAAAACTAGACCACGTGTTAGTCACCACACATCTGTTCCCCCTCCCTGGCCCTGGCTTTCTTGCTCTGATTTCTTCAGTCTCAAAAGACCCCTGAAGGGGCCCTCTATATGGCCAGCCTAGTACTGTCCATCATGGGAAAGCAAGGGTACTCGAAGAGCTCCTGTCCCGAAGCTGCAGTCCCAGAACATGCCAGAGTAGCAGGCCTGGGGTCTGTGAAGTCCCCTGTGCAATTGGCCCCTGTGCTCCAAGTGTCTCTTGGGCACAGCAGCTTTCACTCTGACCTCTTCCCTCAGTCTCTACGGGCTCTCACACATGTTAGAGAAGCATTGAGAGGGTGGGGGCAAATGCCCCCCCCCCCTTGTTCTATCTTCCTTTTCACCAGTGTCTCTGGCCTAAGAGTCTTTCCTTTCTCAAGGAAAATACTGTGGGCCTCTGGGAGAACGGAGGGCCACACAGTACCTAGTTCACTGGTTCTCTGACAGATGCAGTCTGCCTCTGCTGGGCGACCTGGCACCTGTGCACCTTAGCCCTTGCCTGGGGCCCTTCCCTGCCATCTTGCTGGGCAGAGACTTGCAGCTCTGCACTGACCATTGTACCTCCATATCTCCAACCACAGCGCTTCTCCTGCTGCCCAGGTTTGCCTGCAATCTTCACCATGCTAAACTTCTCTTTAAGGGCAGAGACTTCTTTGTTTTCCTATTTTAGTTTTATTATTTAAATTCTGTATTTTCATCACTCAGCTCAGGGACAGTACATAGTGTGACCCCCTCGAGTGGCTCACTAATGAACAGATGAATGGGTTTGGATCGCAGTAGCCAATGTAACTAGGCTACCTTTGACTCCCGAGTAGACTGAGCCCCGGGATAAAGATCTTGTCCAATTTCCAGCTCCAGCCAGCAACAGTGAGCTCTAAACCATGACATTTGCATCTATTTCACTAAGACTCTTGCATTCCTCTGCCCGCCCCCACCCCATCCCCAAATCCTGTAACAATAGAAGTCCTCGTTCCGCTAAAACTGTGTCATTTCTTTGGCGTTCTGAGGGTTAGAAATTAGGACAAGACTATCAGCCAAATGCAGCGGGTACCAGTGTACAGGCTGGATATCTTATCAGATATTCAAGAATGCAGCAAGAAATGTCACGGGGAGCTTTCGACAAAAATATTTAATTAATAGCAACAGCTACAGAAATGAATAACAGCATCCAGGCAATTACAGTGTTCAATAAAGCAGTTCTCCAAGGATGGGGTGGTGGCAGATTACTGACTGATGGGCTGCATTTAAATATGTTATCTGCTCCTTGGGAAGACGCAGTGGGGTCCCTCCCCTCCAGGACACAGCTAGCAGTAGTAGTATTCTGCCTTTTTAAATGAAATAACACATTGCATTAGCTGGGAGAGTGCTCAGAGATTTTTTTTTAGCCATCTCAGAAATACCTGTCAGTTCCGTGGCTCTGGAAGAGAATGTGGGGGTGCTAAATGTGTGTTTTGGGGCGCAAGTGCTCGTGGAAGTGAAGGCCCATAGGAAAATCTCTGGACTGTTTCTCTTCCACTCCTGCTCTGTGATCTTAGATGAGTTACTTCGCATCTGTGAACTACAAGGGTTTTCCTGGCTGGGAACGTCTCCTGAGATTTTCCTCAAGCAGTATAGCTGTGATGGGGAGGGAGGTGACCCATGTGCGGATCCTGGGATCTGCTAGCAACTGTAACACACAGCCCTGTCCTCCTAAGTAACTGCATCAGGGCTGGGATGAGACTGTGATTTCCTGGCCCCTGAGGAGCCCATGGTTGGGCCATGGAGCCATCTTGACCTGGTCCTGCCTTGATGGTCTCTCTTTTCACCCCCTAGCCCACTCTCTTCACAGCTACTAAGATGACCTTCCATATAAATTTGTTTACATCATATATCCATTTCCAGGTCTGTATGGCTACATGGAAGAGAAAAATCTCACCTTTTTCCCAAGACTTGTGAGGTGGAGGAACCAGGTACCTGCCTGTCCGCATTCAGGCAGCTCTAGCCTCCTCCAGAACCTGTCCCCAATCTGAAAACCAGGCTTGTCCTTCCCATAGGAGACACGACTTTGGAGCAGATCATTAAATCCCAGATGCAGGTTCTTGGTCTCCTTGTCTGGACCAGACCCAGGAGCACAAGGAGGGCACAGGGAGCTCTATAGTCTCTTCCTCACCCCCTGGCAGGAGGATTGCACTTCCTACTTTACCTTTAGTAATCTTGTACTGCTTAACTTACTTTTTCAAATATTTCATGTTTTTATTTTTTAAATTTTTAAAATTTTTAAATTTTATTTATTTATTTATTTTTGAGACAGGGTCTCAATAGTAGTTCAGGCTAGCTCTGAGCTCACTATGTAGCCCAGGCAAGCCTCGAACTCAGCAATCCTCCTGTCTCTGCCTCCCGAGTGCTGGGATTACAGGCGTGAGCCACCACGCCCGGCATATTTCATGTTTTTAATGTAAACTTTCAAAGTATTGCACACACTTACAGAAAAAGTGCATAAATCAGAGCTGAGACTTTGATGACTTTTCTCTAGTGGATGCACTTACTTGGGGAAGGACCAACACTAGAGGTAGGAGTGGGAGATTCCAGAGCCCCAAAGCCTCTGCAGCGTTGCCACTGCCAGTCAGCACTTCACCAAGGCAACCACAGTGTTGCTCTGTGGAGCGTAGATTAAACTTGCCTCTAGGCCTCGCTCTCTCTTAAAGCCTGAGTGCTCTTCAGGAAGTTGGTCACCTTTCTAAGCTTATCTCGTAGCTTGTGAATAAATACCATGATGTCTTCCTCTCAAGCTCACTTCCTCTCAACAGTATGTGCATGTTTACGTGACACTGAGAATTGAATTAGGGTGGTCCTAGCAAATGGGAGCGATAATTGTCTTAGGAAAGGTTAAGTAGAGGCAAGCTTTGGTGTTAAAGAGCATGCAATTCGGATTGGATCACATTGCTGTCATTTACCAGTGGTATGATCTTGGGTGTGTAACATCCTCCATATGCCTACTTACTAGAGCTATAGAGATAAAGGACATGATGCAGGTATGTAAAACACATTTAATACACGTAAGTGAAGTCCCAGTTTATCAGCTACATTAGCTTTCTGATCACTGGAACAAAATACTCAATACCCACACTTAAGGAGAACAGTTTTAAGGTGGCTTATGGTTTGAAGATGTCTTAGTTACTTTTTCTCCTTGCTGAGACAAAATCCCTGACATCAACAGTTAAAGGGAGAGAACTTAATTTATTACACAGATTTTAGAGGTTTCAGTCCATACTTGGTGCCAAAGCAGGGCAGCATGGTAGAGAGCAAACAGTTCATGACATGGCATGTAGAAGGCAATGCACAGCAAGCAACAGCAGCAGCAGAAGCAGCCTGTCTTCTTTCTGTTCCTTTATATTCCATTTGCCCTTTGGGTGATGCCACCCGTGCACAGAGTGGTCCAACCTTAATCCCAGCATCATACATCTACTACCAATACCACACCCTAGATCCAGCCAGCTCTAAAGAGCCCCACCTATGAGTGTATGAGGCTTTGGGGAGATATCTAGATACAAATCATAATATTCTGCCCCTGGCCTTCAGAAGGCTCATCCATATCCCTGTATGCAGTTTCTAAGAGTTACCAAAGTCCAGGGTTGGGAAAAGTTCAAGTCCAAAATCTCCCCTGAGATTTAATGCAAACTCTTGTTTGCCTTGTATAAGATATCATTTCAAAAGACACAAATAGGGGGGATGAAAAGGAATGGGACCAATCCCAGTCTGAAATCCAGTGGAGCAAACATTAAGTTCCAGAGTTCCATAACCAACATCTGGGGCAATCTGTGACAACGTGTGAACTCCAAAGGACTTGGGTAGCTCCACCTCTGTGACACTGAAGATGGTTGTAGGTCCCATGATTTTTCTCTCTTGGGCCAGGTCTGGTTCCTTGTATTTTTGCTCAGACAATCCACATTTCTTGTTTCTCCATCATTCTGAGATCTCCTCTGCACCTTTGGCTTCACACTCACAGCTGCTCATATTGCCCTCTGAGCACATACTGCCTCACCTCCCAGTTCTTCTGAAATCTTGGGGGAGCTTTCCTGACCCCAAAACTCTTGCATTCTGCAAGAACCTAAAACAGCAATAAGTGGATGATGCCAAGTCTCCTGTCAGCTGAAGCAATAGCCATGCTTCCTTCTTTCTTGGCTATAGGGAATGAATGCCTGGGTTTCTCAGTGCTATGAACCCATTTCCGAGGGATAATGTCCCTAGACCACTGCCATTCTGCAACATGGTATTCTGGGGGTGTCTTTTCAAAGCAAAGCCTTTCACTTTTGCAGCTTTAAGGATGCAAAGGCTGGAGTCCTGCTGGTTCTTATGATGCTCTAAGGTCATCTTTTCTATTGTCTTCTTCCTTCCCAACAATCAAGTTATCCTCTGCTCCTTCATTGCTACCAGAAGTTCCTTTCTGGCAAAACTGAAAATATTCACATCATTCTGGTAGGCATTCTACAGGGGGACATTGCAGGGGAGAAATAGTCTATGGAAGCAGGTAGGAGACTATAAAGAAGCATGCAGCAAGCAGCAAGACATGCAGCTGAAGCAACCTGCTGCTCCATTTTATCCCTTATAGGCTACCCATTTTTTGGGTGGTGCCACCCACACCTATGATGGGTCTTCTGATTATCTACACTCAGAAATATGCTAGTCCTATTAGTAGGCTTATTTAATAATCGTATACCCTAGATCCAGCCACCTCTGAAAAGCCCCACCAGACTATATAAAGCTCTGCAGGGACATTTAGATGCAATCCATCACAGGCAGACTTAACTCAAGGGTGGCTGATTCTAGGGTCAGAAGAGCAGAGTAGAAAATCATGGCTGAAGAAAGCTATTTATCTTGTGGCATCCAGGAAGCAGAGATAGAAAAGGAAGATGCTAGGAATGAGACTCAAATCTCACACTCCAAGACACCTGCCTGTACTGATCAGGCCATTGTCCTAAACAAATGAGACTTTGGGGATGTTTGAGATTTAAACCCCATACCATCATTCTTATACATCAGTTCTAAGAGGAAATGATGCACCTCTGCCCCTTTACCTGCTCAGTATTCCTGGCCTTGGCTTTTTCCTCATCTAACTTCTCATCTATGAGTTTATAGGATGCCTAGTACACTGCCTTGCCTGAGATATGATGGTCAGGATTGCCAATCATAAATACAGGCCCGGACACATTATGGAGAAATGAGACATCATTTGTCTCATCCCCACTGATACATTGAATTTTGAGGGGACAAAAGCAGAGGAGGAGGATGCAAAGGTAATGTAAAGCCTCAAATTAACGAGGTAATGGGTGAGTGTCTTTCCATCTAAATGAGCTGGGGTCATGTTCCTAGAAGGAACAACAAAGAGGAATTGCCAGTTGAACAAACTCAAAGTAGCAAACCAAGCAAACAGGCTGCATAAATCAATGTCCAGTTGTGTCTTGTTGGTGGCAATTACTTCTTAGAGTCTTCAGTCCCCTGTGCCTCATGCTTGGGCTACAGATGCTCATTTAGCAGCCCCAAGCTTGACATTTTAATGTTTTTCTTCCAAAGTTAAAACGGATATCTGCTGTGAAATTCATAGATGTCATTAGTGTTTCTATCAAAACCTTTCTGTTTGAGGAAGCAGAGTAAAGAGAAATTTAGAGATACAGCTTCCTGCTGTAGTGGAAGAACATCCAGCTGGAGTCATGAGTGATGGTGCAAAGTCTTGGCTTCACCTTGACCTTACAAGCTGACCAAGGACAGGGTGCTCCACTGGTCTAAGTCAAAGCAAGTCAGTACCATCAGACCTCCTCACCTTGTCTTTATGGCATGTGTCTGTTAGGATTGGTGTCCGTGCTTCCTGTTGTTCATACAGGGAAGGCACAATAACACTTCATTGCCATCACACTCCTGACTCTTTCTGGAACCCCGTCATCCTAGGGAGACTCCAGAAAAAGTTCAAGCTTAATTGTAAACACTACTCATCTAATTCTCACGTCTGCTCAGGTGGTTTGGCATCTGTGTCTGGAGAAACTGAGGCCCAGGCAATTTAAGTGACTGGCCCAGGGTCACACAGTGCTAAGTGGTAGGGCCAAGATTTAAGACCAGGCCCACTGGACTCTGAGATCTGTGCTTCCCTTGCGGGAGGACACTGCGGAACTTCAGATGGCCTCTGAAGAGGTTTCTTCTCTCTGAAGATCCAGGCTTTTGAGAAGTGTGGGGGCAGAATGATCGCAACTAAGTCTGCTGAGCTCTGGCTCCTCCTTAGCTATGCTTAGCAGAAGCCAATATTGGGAGTGTGAAATGAGAATGATGATGACTTAGCTTAGTGAGGAGGCTGTATGGTAGAGCGTACAGTAGTATCAACATTACTTAATCTCAGGAGGTGCAATGAATACCAGAAATGCTGAGTACCAAACATAGCTTTTGGCTGGAAAGGGTGGCAAGTCATGAGGCAATCCATGTTAGCTTGTGTATCCAGGATCAAACACATGACAAGTACCAGGGCAAAAGTTTTGCCTCAAAATATGCATCAAGTTCAACATATTTCAAAGCAATCAAGTACTACATATGACTGTACTTTGGTAGTCAGGTGATGGGGCTTCTAAAGAATTCTGGGTTCTAGAGTCACCATTTTTGTCATTGAAAATTCTTTTTTTTTTTTTTTTTTGCTTTTTTGGAGACAGGGTCTTGCTTTGTAGTTCAGGCTGGCCCTGAGCTCACTATGGTGCCCAGGCAAGCCGCCGTACACTCAGCAATCCTCCTGTCTCTGCCTCCCGAGTGCTGGGATTACAGGCGTGAGCCACCACGCCCAGCATTATATGTAGTAACCGGGGATCGAACTCAGGTCCTTACGCTTGCGAGGCAGGTGCCAGAACCACTGAGCTAACCCTCCGGCCCCTGAAAATTCTTGCTGTTTCACCTCACCCCAACTTTCCTCCTAAGACATCTACAGAGTCTAACAGCCTATCAGCACTATGCTGCTCTTCAATAATAATCACAGGAGGTAGCAAGCCAGGGGATTCCATTTTATTTAGAGGCCAAGGGAGAACTTGTGGAGAAAGCGAGTCTTGGTGACAGGATCTTGCCCTAGTTCAGTGCAAGGGAATTTTGTCCATGGGGCAGAAATGCAAATTTCTTGAACACTTACTATGTGCCATGACTTTTACACATATGGTCATGTGTGATCTCCAAGTCCCCTGTCCAAGAAGCATTTCATCTTCCCCAATTCATAGGCAAAGATGCATAGCTTGGAGGTGAAGTGACTTGCTCAGCTATAGAATGAGTGCAGAAATAGGTCCAGATCCCAGGTTTGGGCGACTGCAAATGCCCTGACTTCCTGGCACCACAGGGCTGCTTTTCCCCTACAGGTTCAGTCTGCGAGGTTGACAAAGCTCTGGTTTTCACATCATGCCACCAGCAGAGCTGAAATAGACATCACTTGTGCAGGTGTTTAAAGCCCCTTCTAGGACATTCCTAGTTTCAACCTGGAGGAGTCTCTCCTGGGCGGACTGAGCTTCTAAGTCTTTCCATGGCTACACCTCAGTGGGAAAATGGATGGCTAGTTCTTTCTCATATTACCTCCCTAATTGCAATCTCAGGAAGGGAAGGAGGAGAGAATCCTGCCAACCAGATGCTGCGGGCGTGTGAGTACATCCCAAGTATACTTCTCATGTTTGCTGCTGGTTTTTCCCTTCCCCATTAGTAACCTCGGTGTTTTTCTGAATAGAAATCACCCCTGCCTGGGAGGGGACACTTCACGGCACTCTCCCTTCCCTCCCTGGACTCCTTCAGCAGCAAATTAGAACTCTTCTCTGAGCACCAGCAGTGGCAGGCAGGCATCTTACATAAATGGTAATTAGTGCAGCCTGGCTGGAGCCTAGTGGCAAAGAAGGCAGCTCTGAAAGGAGCACCTTTAACATCTGTTTGGGCCTTGCTTAAGCTGCTTATTACACTGCCATGCATGGTTATTCATTCAGAGGCTTCATACCCTTGTATATAGAGTACAGTTTAATGTTGGAGACGACCCCAGTTGGAACCCTAGAGTTCTCAGCTTTGCTCTTTGGCTGACCTTTGCCCTTGGACAACAAACTTGACCTCTCTGAATTCTAGCTTTCCCACCGTTTTAGTTGTAGGACCAATTTCAGCCTCCTAACACTGGCAGGTGGAGTGAGATGCATGGTGTAAGGTGGGAGCAGCAACACACTCACTCAGCTGTGGGTTATCGTGATGGAACACAGAACCCAGATGCCTCTGCATGGCTGAGTAGGACTGTGGGGTGCGAGAGCATCTGTGCAGGGAGCAGTTCTCATTGTCTGAAGAGCAGCCCAGAAGACGAGTTGACTTGTGGCTTTGGAGAAGGAACCGTGAGCAGTAGATAGTTCTGTTAACAGCCTGCTTTTGTAATCCCTAGAGCCATCTACCAGGCAATAGACTCTGGGATCAGGAAACATAATCTGAAATCTCAGCTCTACTCTTTATCATCTGCGTGACTTTTGGCTAGTCACTAAGTCTGTGACCTTAGTACCCGTATCTCTGACTGTGGGGTAATAACTGTAACTACTCATGTTTTTGATGAGAATTAAATAATAATGTATGTTAAGCTTGGTATCCAGCAGATAGTAAGTATTCAATAAATCATAGTGTTTCATGCCTTGAATAATAAGGATGGTAGCTAAAACTGCTGGTAGTGGTTGGGCCACTTCCTGTGGAGAGCCATTGTTGAGACACATCTTTGGGGTCCATCTCAGGTAGTGGCTTTGAATGGCATCATATTGACAACATCAAGAACTAGGAAGCTGCCTGTCCCGTCACAAATGGAAGGGCATAAAAATTGTGGCCTCTGCGAATCTCACTTCATGTGAAAAGAGAAGGTGAAGCAGTTTAGAACTCATGGGTTTCTATCTAAAAGACAGGAGGTAGAGTTTGGTGATTCTGTTCCTTTCTCTCTCTTACGAGGCCCAGGCTGTTGGGGGGCTGAGCAGCAGCCACAGGATAGCATGTGCATTCTCAGCTGTCTCTGCATCAAGCGTATCCTTCAATGTGCAAGATCAACTAACTGAGTTAGTATGAACAGATTGGGTTGAAATTTATGAGCCTCCATTTCTTCATGTACAGAGGGGACAGGGATACTTATCTTGGAGCGTTGTTAGGATGAAACACACTGACATACAGGAAAGGCCTTGCTAGGGGAATGGCCTGAGACTCTTTAACACCTCTTCTGAGCATGCCAACAGCTCCCAGGTCATGGCACATTTGAACCTTTGTGCACAGGGGATACTGGGCACATGTCTTTCTGTCATTCCAAAGCCCAACTTGAATCCTTGTGCAGCAAAGAGAGCCATTATTTTTTTCTTTGAGAGTCTTCTGTGGTTTAGGAACTACATCAGGAACTTCATGCTTTTTTCCTCATTGAATTCTCATATCAGCCACTCATCCCCTATACTTTTCAAGTTATTAAATTATATTTAATATACTTATTAATCACATATTATGTTGCAGACACAGTAATAGGTGTTGGATACAGAGATAGAGATCATATAACCCTTGTCTTCAAAGAGTGCCGCCTTAAAAAAGTGTTCAACTACTACACACAGTTTTTAATGTGAATGTTATTACTTCTACATTATAGATGCAGAAGTGAAGGAGTGAGAAGCATTGTTAAGCCACTAAAGGAGGTTTTCATCCTAGTCCCCACTGTGTCTCCTTTACCTTTGCCCCCAAAGATGGAATTTCCCAAGCCTCTTGATGGAATTATATGCTGTTCAAGTTGGACAACTGCATTTGAGCAGGAAGGGAAAGCAGAAGTGGGGAGAGGGTAGACAGGGAGCAGGGAAATATAATTTTACTGACTTGTACACCCTTTTAAGCAACTAACCTCATGATTTGCAAAACCTGTTGAGCTAATAGCATGTTGGGGGTGCCCAAATTATTATCATGTAATGGGAAAATGCATTTCTCAAATGCAAAGTAAAAGCACCTTGCCTCAACTCTAGATCTCATTAAATGAGCTAATTCACCTACTGCTTAATTTGCTGGAAGCCCTATGAGTAATTAGGCTGCTGACATCTTCCAAAATTATATTCTTAATTGTTGCATTCTTTTGCATCACAATGAAGCTGGCCACCCTTCCTCCTAGGCTGTCTTCCTCCTTTCCCTGCCAGAGCTCTGCAGTGAGGAGTGAATTTTGCATTTAGTACACTTACCATCAGGACGGTAATTAGGGGGGGGGAATATTAATTAGAAACACAAGACCACCCTAGAGATCCAGCAGAATATTTGAAGCACTGGGGTTGATTGTTTTAATTTTTTTCTTTCTTTTCAAAAGCCAGTCCCAAGCCCTGAAATGTTGCAGCTGTTATGTCACAGGGCAGGCTCCCATTTCTTGGTATTTTTTGCAACAATTTATAAGTGCTTACTGGAGCAGCGCTGCCTTGTTTTGGCTTGTAACCCACAATACAATATTTCACTCTTGAGATGTTGCATCCATTTGTCATAGTAAATGTGTGTGTATGCTATGTGCGTGTGTTTATACATCAAGAAAGAGCAGCATTTTTTTTTTTATACACAAATAGCACTGTTCTAGGGAAAAGTGTTCCAGACCACTTGCTGGGGAACCATTGCAGACATGATTTGGGCTCACTGTGTAGATATGTTTTCTAATTGCTTTGAATTTACTTTAGTACTTGACGAAGGATGGCTTTGAGGGGGTTACGAGAAAATAGTAAGTGCTTCTGCAAGGAAACATGAGAAAGAACAAGTTTAGAGGAGACACTGAATTTCCAAGAGCCTTGTTAGTAAGATTCCTCTTGCAGGTGCAGGTCAGCATGGATGTTAGCACAGAATCCTGGGGTGGGGGCTGTCACCTGTCGACTTTTATTTTGATACTGTGCTTTCCCATCTTGTTCTTTCCCACTGCCTGGGAACCTGACTTCCTGGTTGCTGGGGGAGGTTTTTAGCATTCATGCTCTGTGCCAGGACCCTAGTCTCTTCTGTTCTGCCCAGCCAGCTCATTGTCCACCCGGGACTCTCATCACCCAGTGCCGCAAATCCTGGAGCCACATTGTGACTGTGTCTCCATTGTGGCTTTCATGAGGACATTTCCTGTATGTTTGGGAAGAGACTCTTTCTGCTTTTTATTCCACCACAAACTTTCTGTGAGGGCTTGAAAAACAAGTAAAGGCTCTAGGCCTCTGCTGTGTTTAATATGTTAGAGGACAAGGCTCCTTTGAGCTCCACTTTTTCCTGAATATATGAATCTCATGAGTCAGAAGTCTGACTGGGCTCTTGAAGCTGATCTCTGTATGTTTTGTCTTCCTAAGGAAGAAAGACCAATGACCTGACCGAGGAAGGGGAACAGGCAGAAGGCCCAGTGTGCTCTGTAAAGGGGCTGCATCCAAATAGATCTGCTGCTAAGCCAGCAAAACAGCTTAGTATTTCTAAACCCAGGGTCCTGGCTCTCTCAAGACTCCATTTCCTCTTTGACAAAATAGGACATGATACTTATCTTAGGATCAGTTCTGGAGATTAAAGGAGAAAATGTTGTGCCAAGTATAGAACATGGTGCCAGGCACACAAAGCTCAGAAGAAAAATGAATTTCTATCCTACTTCTGTTCCTCTTCATATGTTTGGAGGGATGAGGTGTCAGAATTGGAGTCATAAAGGAGAAAGCAAAATCAGTAACCCATAGCAGAAGAGAGAGGAGTTAAAGAGAAAAAGGAGAAATCATCTGACTTCATTGTGATAGAGAATTTTGCTTTTTTGAAGGCAGCTTTTGGAAAATGAGGTTTGTACCTTCTTTTTTTATCTGTGGTGGAATTTCTAGAAGATAGCAAAACCATAATGGGGAGTAGTACTGGTATTAGCCACTGCTTACTGAGTTAAGCTTTGGACTCACCAAGTGCTATACTAGCTCTATACCTAACAGTATGAACATGATAAAACAAACCAAAAGTCAGGTACCTGAGAAGGAATAATGCTGTGATTGGGACTGATTCTAACACTGCCTAGGTTATATGCACTAGTACCATTCTACATACTGTAGTATGTTACGTACATTCTGTACAACTATGATAATCTTTTGCGTCCATTGTGAGCTAACCCTTTGGCTTCATGTAGATGCTTTATCTAAAATAGATCCTGGTGAAAATGGCAGGTTCCCTTTTGCATCCCACAAGTCTGGCACACAACAGCTGCCCTCTTAATGAGTAGTGAACATATAGTCAATGAGATAACTCAAACTTAACTAGAATACCAAGATAAAACCACACCTCACCCAAAGAAAGAACCAAGGTATATACCTTTTTTTTAAATGAGTTTATTGGTACATTTGTAGGTATACATTATGATCACATTCATCACTGAGAATTTGGATACATGACTTATCTTGATTCTTTTTTCCCACTCCCATGTCCTCCCTTCAAGTCCTCCATCCCCTTATATACATAAGCTTTGTTTCCATTTTTTCCTTCTTACCTTTACCTTACTGCCTGCAAATGCTGTTCACTAGGAGAAGCACAGGCCCCCTGTTCAAGGCTTAACTATAGGAAATGAAGGTTGACTTCCTGGCAGAGAATGTTCCATAAGCCACATTTAATTTGGAGGATGAGTTTGGGCTAGAACACAAGAGTGAGATCTCACAGAGGTGTACTGAAGAGTTTGCAAGAATGGATGCAGCCACCAAAAACCTGTTACTAGGTGATCCAAGTGTACTACGTGGTTAGCTGTTATGTGGAGGCCAGTCATGGAATGAGCTCTTGGAACCACTTGTTTTCTTATTAAGCAGCTTGTGTATTTTAGAATACAGTGAAAAAGCAGATGAAGTAAGGAAAGAAAGCTAACATGTACTGAACAGTATTCTATTCTAGGCACCACTGTAGTTACCTCTGGTAAAGTAACCCTTACAGGGTACCCAGAATCATGACATAGATTTCATTTACAAATAGAAACATCTCTGGCTGTTTAATTCACAAGACTCATTTGCTCAGTGCTGAGGTTGTGTCAGGGAACAGTAGAGATGGTGGACAACTAGGATGTGATTTTTCTCTGTCATTCAAAGTATCAATGATATTTGTTATGGCTCATGTCTAGATGCCCCCCCCCCAAAGCCTCATACAGTATTGGGATGCTGTTCAGAGGTGGCTGAATCTAGAGTGAATGGTGCTGGGAGCAAGGCTGTGTGATTATTGAATCATTCCACTGACTGTTTTGGCAGAATGTTGGCTATGATGAAGGGTGGGAGTGCCACACCCATTACAGGGCAGGCAGTCTGTGTAGCATATAAGGAACAGAAAGAGGGCTAATGTGCTGCTGCCTGTCTGCATGCCATGGACTGTTTCTCCTCTGTGATGCTGGCTTACTTGGAGCTAGCCAGCTATGAACTGAAACCTCCACAAAGGCTAAGCCAAATACATCTTTGCTCCTTTCACTCTGGATGGATGTGATATTTTGTCTCAGCAGTGAGAAAGTAACTAAGACAATACTGTTTGGGTACAAATGGGCATGGATAGGCAAAAATATAGGAAGAGAAGTGACCGAAGACTCACATGCCCTCCCCCTGTGAAAGCAGCTTTACCGCTGAGGCAACACTATTACCAACACAAGAGCATCTTCTTTCATCATTTTTTCTGTATTTTTTTCCATTGTCTAATCACTGTGTATACAATTTAGAGTCCTACTCCTTTACTAACCATAAATTCATTTTCCATATTATCAATTCAAACTCCATAAACATAATGCTTACTAACTACCTAATAACCTAGCCAGTGGGTGTCTCTTTTAATTATTCTCCCTCTCGTCCTCCTCCTTCTTCGTAGCTTATATTTATTGAGAGCTCTCTACCCATTCAGTGTTGAGTTAAATATCACTGTGTAAAATCTTGTTGAATCCTCATGGTAACCTTAGGAAGTAGGTTTATGATCTCTTTATATAGCTGAATGCATAGAAAAGACAATTGAAGCACAGGAAGGTCTGGTAATGCGCCTGAGGCTGAACAGCTATTAGGAAATGGGACCAGAATTCCGTTCTGTCTCTAGAACTAAGGATCTTTATCCACTTTCTTCTAGTTAGATGTTTTAGGATGATTCTAATCCTTCCCTGCCATATCCTTGTATGTATGTATGTATATCTCATATCTCTATTTGTATATGTGTTTCCATAAATATATGTGTGTATTTATGTAGTTACTTTGGATTCATTTCTTCAAATATATTTGCAGGAGAATGACTAAGTAGAAAGGCAAACAATTCTGCAGACTCAACGCGTACTGCCAAACATCTTCTCCAAAGTTCCACCCACTTCCTTTGCAGCCAGCCTTGAGGGAAAGTACGCGTTTCATCTGTTAGTCTAGGAAGGGGAAGCAAAGGAGAAACAAATGGTCATGTGCAACTAATGGATTTGGAAGCTCACAGAGTCTGGGCTTGCAGGCTCTGGCCAGTGTGGTATAGGAGTAGCTTTGAGAGGGGCAGAGCAGCACGAAACACAGGAGAGGGAGGGTGAGTGGAAACACTAGGCTCAGAAGATGTCAGATTGAAAGCCTTCCCCATCTAGAGTACAAGGCCAGCACAGGAGGGGCTAGTAAAAGTCAAAGCTATCTCACCATGCACCATAAATATAAATAAATGCACATACCTCTGTGTATGTGCAGTACAGCTAATATCAGAATAAGTCCTAACTTCTAGTTGACAAGAGAAGTGTAGCCATAATAAAAGTACATAAATTTTAGGAGTGGCCCAAGAAGAGGGCTTGAAAAATTCCTACTTACATTAGGAATCAGTAGGAGGAATTAGGAAACCTAAAGTACACTGAGTACAATGCACAGGCACCCTGCAAGGAGCGTGATCTTAGGCCGCTTTCTTGTGGGTAAAATGAGACTCGGGCACAGTATTTACTGTAACAATGCTGCAGTTTAAAGTCAGGGGTGTTAGACGCTAAGTCTCACTCTGCTTTGCTGCCTGTTGAGGTTTCCTGGAGGAAGTGATCTTGTAGCTAAGCCTGGAAGTAGGCACAAGACATTGCCCAGTCAGGCAAAAAGGCATTTCTAGAAGGGAAAGAGCAAAGGCACCGCATGGTGAGAATCTGTGACCCCCTTTAGGAATGTACAAACTTGTTTGCATATCAGGAGATGAAGTCAGTCTATGTGTGCATGTGTCTACATTTATGGACACACACGTATCTGTGTATATTATACACATTACAGTCATTACTCTTTCGCTAATTTAGTATTTACCCGTCATCAAGTCCTATTCTTAGTGCTTATCAAGTATTGATCCTTTCAATCATGCCTACTGCTTGTATTAGCCACTGTTATTATCCCTGTAGAGGACATACCACAGCCAAGAGGACAGCTTGGAAGTGGCAGAGCCAGCGTTTCACCTCAGATAACCTGATTCTTCTTCCTCTTCTTCCTTCTCCTCTTCCTCTTCTTCTCCCTATCCCTCTCCCTCCTCCTCTCCCTGTCCTTCTCCTTCTGTTTTTATACTGAAGAATGAATTTGGGACCTTGCACTTTCAACGCAGGCACCAGAACAATCCCCAGCCCTATCCTGATTCTTCTGTGCATCATGGCCTCTAATGTCCACAGTTGAGTCCAGGATACATTTTCCCCTGGCCTTGAAGGAAAGGAAGCAGATGAAGTCAGTTTGTGTTTTCTTCCTCTAAATAGGGCACAAATGTCTTTAATGAAGCTAGAGATGAACCAGGGTGACTCGGTTTTATTTTTCATAGTGAATGTGACAATAACGACAGTGACAACCAGCCTTCTGGAGGTGTGCTACTGATGAAGACTGTGGAATATACCACAGATGGTGTGCAGTTGGCCACGTCAGAAGGCAGGAGTGGGTGTGGTGCCCCAGGAAAGCAATGATTGGCAGAAGGCAGGAGTGGGTGTGGTGTCCTGGGAGGGTGATGATTGGCTGAGCTGAGGGATGTTGGTTTGGGACATGCAATCCTTGCCACACCAAGTAGGCTTCATCTTCAGCACAGTGGAGAGTCAAGGAAGGGTCTGAAGCCAGAGACTGCAGCAAATTCTACAGCTACTGATTGTTTGGGAACGGGAAACTGATGAATGGTGTGCTGTGAAACCAAACACGGCAATTGTGGAAGTTCATTTTACCTGGACTGAAACAGTGGCCCTGGAAATGGGGAGGAGGAAACCAGCCCAAGATTAAAGATCAACCTGACATGATTTAGTGTCAAATCGTGTCATGTACTGGGACAAATTCTCAGTGTGGATTGTGATCATAGTGTGTATATAAGTTGTACCAATAAAACCAATTGTAAAAAATCGCGAGCTCAGGGTGAAGCAAAGAGAGGCATTAGGGATGGCATCCATGTCTGTGTTCACAGATTACTCACTTCCCTGCTTGGTTGGGAAGCTATATCTCTACAGAGAAAGTGTGGCTAATGTTGGGCCAGAAGCAATGCACTTGTTTACTTTTCCTTCGTAGAGAAAGCTAGAAACTGTCACTAGTGATATGTACCAGTAATAAAAATCCAGACTTCCCCTCCTTTCCTGCTTAAGGAGAAAAATTATTTTTCTCATAACTTTGATGAACTTGATGAATGTTAGGCTCTCATCCCATGCACAGAACCACCCAGGCACTGGAGAAATTATTAGTATGTTGCTGGTGGACTTGGTCGAACACACACGTTAAAAAGAGGCTCAGTGTCACTGCACCCTGGAAAAGCAGATGGCAGCCAAGCAGAGCTTCACGCAGGAGTTTGAAATTTCAAATTAAATCAATTTGGAGCTTTGCTTGTGCCTCAGGCAAGATTTCCCCTCAAAGCAAGGAGACAGGAGAGGCAAACCTTTCATTGCAGCGACTGCTAAGTGCTGTCCTGCCTCCTGTCATGCAGCATGGCCTGAAAGCTTCGAGGGAAATTGGGTACTTCTGACCCAAGTTCGAGAGTCTGGGCTGGAGGAAAGAGAAAGCAGAGGAGCCTTGAAGTCTTTGTGATCCTCTGGTCCACCTGGTGCCTTGAGGGCTCAGGTCCTGGAATTGGAGGATCCTCATCCAAAGGGCTTAGCCTCAGAGTCAGCCTTGGCAGGAAGTGGCCTGGCCACCTCGGCCTTGCTCAGCACAGTCAGTGCGTGATAATTTAACTGAAGCCAAGGAGCCCACAGTGTTGATGGCATCACAGTTGCCAGAGCTCTCTCGGGGTGCTGGCACAAAGAAAGCATGAATTTGCAGTGGTCTTTGAAGTCTTTTTAGCTTGTCGAAAGCACATTTGTAGTCTCATGGCCTGGCCAGCTTGGCGTTTATTCATTCAGTCCTTTTATGTCTTTGCTCTGTAGGCCAGTGATGGGAGTTCACCTAGACTGAGGCCCAGTTCTCCACCCTGCCTGGGCACCGTAAGCATTAAGAAACTTTGTAGTAAGGTATCTTCTTATTCTCTGTCCTTGAGAGTCCAGAGCCATGAATCTGGGACCTTGTTCTTAGCTGTACTCAGCATGGCACCTGAGATAGGACAAGTAGTCAGGCTGCTGTGGGAGTAAGTGAGTTGAGTAATGCCCAATCCCTTTGCATAGCAAATACCCTAGCTGCTACATTCTTGCACATTCTGGTCCCTTGGCATTGAGCACTCTTCTCTTTTCATCTCTTTCTCTCAATCTAAATAACTTCTGTCCTTCAGGACATGAATCATGTGTCGCCTGTTTCTACTTCAGTCTGGCCGTGTCACTGGCAGCCTCCTGCCCACCTGTCTGTTTCCCAACACTCTCTTCTGTGCAGCCCATCACAGCGCCATCTTGGATTTCATCATCTGCTTGGGGATGGTCTTCGTCAGTTTGGGCTTCTACACCAAAATGCCAAAGATATGTGACTTAAACAACAAGCATTTCCTCCTCACGGTTCTGGAGACTGAGCAGTTCAAAATCAAGATGCTGGTAGATTTGGTATCTGGTGAGGGCTCTGCTTCCTAGTTCTGCTGATGATCCTCATGAAGCAGAAGAAAGAAAGCAAATACCTTGGGTCTTTTTATAGGGCACTAATGTGCCCTATAAAAAAAGTCTTCAGCCTCAGGACTTCATGCATCACACACATGTTCTGCCTCACAGTGGGGGTAAGGATTTAACAGATGCCTTTGAAGGGCAGAGGTGAATGATTCACAGTGGTGATTATGAGTGGTGAGGTTTGTACAGCCAAGAGCCAGCCCTGTATCCTTGATCTATGTACCAGTTACAATACCTGATACAAAGGAGGCAGTCAGGAAGTGGTAGTTTTGTTTTACTAATAATGACTATGTATATACCAGATAAAGATTAGTATATGATCTGCTGCTCATAAAGTAAAAACAACACAGGCTTTCCTGGCCTTCCTGCCCTCACTCAATCAGACCTTGAAGTCTGTCTGAGAGGAGACTTCTTCCTGTGTGGTTATCTAATTCACTATAGCTTCTAGGGATGCCCCATGTCTAAGCATTTAAGATTGTGAAGCTGTGTGTGTGTGTGTGTGTGTGTTTATGGTATAAGGATTGAGCCCAGAGCAGTCTATCACTCTATCACTGGTATACATTCTCGCTTTTTTTTTTTTAATTTTGAGACAAGACAGTTTGAAACAACTTGCCCAGACTGACCTCAAATTTATAATCCTCCCACATCAGCTTCCTGAATAGCAGGGATTATAGGTATACATCCTCCATACCAAGTGTGAAGTCCTTTTAAGGTCAAAAAATGGCATGCCCTCTCCTGGATGCCACAGAAAACTTTTATATAATTAGTGTCCATTGATTGAGAACTATTCAATAAAAAAAGCTAATGGGAATTTGCTTATGTTTTTAGATAAAGATATATTAGTCACAATGACTTTTAGTTACACTGAAAGAGTACTAGTCTATGGGTGTACATGGAATGTTTTTCAGATTATAGGTAATATCTGTTGTGGATATAGCTTCATGTCCCTTTGAAGCAAGTCTAAAGCCTCTTGGGAAATATACAGACCTCACAAATAGTGGCCCACACACCCCATTTGACAACAGGAATGTCTGTTTTTCTAGCTGGTTATTCTTATTGAATAATTGAAATGTAATATTTTTACCCTCTCCTATGGGCACCAGTTCTGCCACTCATCATTTTCCCAAATGTACCTGCTGTATTTCTTGGCATCCTACCTAGGCTTTGAAGACCTTGTTTGTGATCCCTGATGTAAGGTAACTATATACTCCCAATACAATGTGGTTATCTCCAATATGTAAAGTAGGTTGACATCTCTGACCTGATTTTAACTTCATTCCCTCTTCCAAGTCCCTGGGATGACATGAGACAATAGCATTCCTGTCTTTAAAGATGAGGCAATTTGGACTCAAATCATGTGACAACTTTGGGCATGTAAAATAGACACATGTGGTGGGAGCCTAGGCCTGTGGACTGCTAGAGAGAGGCTCTTTCGTGGACTGCTGTCTTGCTTGTGGGCAGCCTGAGGTTACTATCATTGGATAATCATCAGAATCCAACCTAGTGAAGTGGGAGCAGATGGCCGGCCTTCAAGGAAGGAGAGGTAGGAAGCCTGCCTGGCTCAGCCTACTGGCACCTTCTATGCAGGGGCAGGTAACAGGCAGAGAAGCAGGTAAGGAAGACTGTGAACAGTACACATGTCCACAGTAAGGGAAAGCCAAAAATTATGGATAGCAGATTGCCAAAAGGAGAATACTGAAAACAGGAAGGTAATTTTTCCTTGCTTCTGCATAAATAAAATCACCCTTATGATACCTTCTTTGTTTTTGTTTTTCCCCTGTAAATGGCAATGGTAGCATAACACTCACCTCTCTGGTTCACCTTCATAAGGATCAAACTGAATTATCCAGGCAAAATGTTCTAAAAACTATACAGTGAATGATAATAGTTAAGGTATGAAATGAAGTCCAGAAGGCTTTCAGATAACACTGTTAATGGGTCATTAATTTTTCATCTAGGTAGTCATTATGTCTCATAGAAAAGTTTGGTTTCAATCTGGGAGTGGGGCTATATCCTTGGGACAGACTTCAAGGACAGAATAATTTGAATAGTACAAGGCAAATTTCCACAAAGACCACTGGGTCATATATCTGAGCTGGGCAAGTTGCTTGTGGATAAAAAGTGGCTGTGTTTGCCGGTCGATTAGATGCTGAGTTGGAGCCTGAGTGGCAATGGGCTTTGGATTTGAAGGAGTATATTTCCTGTTCTTAAAGTGTGAACACCTGATTTCCATGGTGCTTTCTGGGTAACCTACTGATTTGAGCTCAAATTCTCTCCAGAGGCAACGGATCCCTAGCAATGATCATCTTCCTGAAGGACTCCAGGTCCCCTTTCTTACACTGTGGAATTTAGACTTGATTGTGGCTTCATAATAACCTAGCCAAGGGCCCTGGGAAATTTTGTGAGGGACATGGCATGCCCTGCTCCAGATATGCTCCCCTGCAGAGGTTTATGGGACATCCCACTGGCAAGCACTGCTTATGTGGAGAGGCCCAGGGCCTTTGGGTTGTGATGTTCTCTACTCAGGCTTCTATGGCTATTTCAGAAGCAAAGCATCTTTCACTTGTAGCTTGGATCTGATTTTCTTTACACTTTTAGGCTTTACTGACTATAACTTCTGTCTTGGCCCATTCAGCCTGCGATAACAAGCTGTAAGCAGCGTAAATGTATTTATCACAGTTCTGGAAGGTGGATGTCCAAGATCCAGTGTCTAGAGAGGGCCCTCCACCTCATCGATGGTACTTTCTTATTGTGCTGTCATACGACAGAAGGAGCAAGAGAGGTCCCTGGTGTCCCTTTATGTATTTGTGCCCATTAAGGACAATATTCCCATTCATGAAGCTGCACCCTCATAACACAGTTGTTTGTTACATTAGGCGTTGAGATTTAAACATGCACATTTCAGAGAAACACAGATATGTAGTATATGATAGATCCCCAACCATGATACTGATGTAAAATGCAAAGATTGGGATAGCAAATCCCCATTTAATCAGAACCTAACCAGGCAGAAGGGGAGCTAGATAGAATCTTGGGCTCCAAAGTGCTATATGATAATTGTTGGTTTCCTTGCCAAGAAGCAAATGATACAGCATATTTTCAAGTGCTTTCTAGTCTATGAAAAAAGCTGCTTATAATTGACTTTAGTTTGAGAATGAGCTTTAAAACATCAAGAAGTTTTGTGATGCATGGCAGTAGCTAGACTTGGTCTTTGTATCTGTTATTTAAGGAGAAACATCGTAACATTATAACTAAAAGCTGCAGTGAGGGTATGGTGTTATCTTAAATGAACTTGGATGTTAAATAGGTACAAATATTGTGTAAAGAAGTGTGCATGTGTTAATATTTGTGGAGCTATACCCATACATCTGAAAATAGCCATTTATATATTAGTAAGACATTTTTTTCCAATTTACAGATAATGCTGGATGGATATTCAGATTCTTGTAAAATTTTCATGCTTCTTTTAGGCTGCATTACCCACTGGCTGAAAAATACTGAGTTCTTAAATTAGGTTTGCTAACTCTTTGAAAAGTGAGTATAATGTGTACGGTGATTAGGGAAACAGACTATTCAATCTTTTCTTCAATTATTCCAGTTAATCAAGGATAATGCTGAAAGGTATACAGATTTCACTCATCATTACTTTGCCTCTGGTCACCAACCACTCAACCATATGCAAATGCTACAACTTCATGGAGTTGGAGGGGATTTTAAAGCTGAGAGGTCTGATGACAAAGTGCAACACTTTAGAAAGAATTAGATCCGTAGCTGAACACATCCCATGGTTGTTTCCAAACTGCGTATCTTGAGGAAATTTGGGGTCCTTGACCTCAGAATTCTGAACTGAAAAATGGGGAAAAATGAGAATCAAGATATGTCACATACTGGTACAAGCTCTCAATGTTGAATGTGATCATTTATATATCTATATAGTACCAATAAAATCCATTTTAAAAAACGACACAAAACACCTCCTTTGCAACATGATGGTGAGGATTTGCATATGACAGGAATCTGACAAAGAGTAGCTACATTATGATGCACCCAACATTTTGTAGCTAAAAATTGAGGGTTCCAAAGAATGAGATATAGAAAGATATGTGCGTGTGTGCGTGCGTGCACACACACGCGCATGCACTCACACACACACACACACACACACACACACACACACACACAC
>PVIC010016094.1:12403-34445 GCA_004025085.1 Thryonomys swinderianus | reverse complement strand
GCGTGTCTCCACGCCCAGCATTATATGTGGTTACCGGAGATCGAACTCAGGTCCTTGCGCTTGCACGGCAGGCGCCGGAACCACTGAGCTAACCCTCTGGGCCTAGTATCTTTTTTTTTTGAGACAGGGTTTTGCTTTGTAGTTCAGGCGGGTCTTGAGCTCACTATGTAGGCCAGGCAAGCCTCGAACTCAGAGCAATTCTGCCTCTGCCTCCCGAGTGCTGGGATTACAGGTGTGAGCTACCATGCCTGGCTATTTAGTATCTTTTCTAATGAAGGCATTTACTGCTATAAACTTTTCTCTTAGTACTTCCTTAGCTGCATTACATGAACTTACTGATGTTGTGCTTTTATTTTTCACTCATCTTCATATTTTCTAATTTCTGTTGTGTTTAATTTTCACATAGTAAAAATTTTTTTCCACATATGAGTGAATTTTCTACATTTCCTGTTGCTGGTTTTACGTCATTCTGTTGTGGTCAGAAAAGATACGTGATAGGATTTCAATCTTAAGACTTGTTTTGTGGCCTATGGTGTGATCAGATCTACCCTTAAGAATATTGCCCCTGGGTGGTGGTGGTTGTTGTTGTTCCTCTTCTTCAGTACTTAATCACAAATCCACATTAGGAAATTATATTTTAGGATAGTTATGTAAACTTTATCACAAAATTATGGACTGATGATCTCAGCCATATGCATGTTGCCGTTTATCCCGGGTTCTTTACAAGAACATATGTTCCACTGTTGTTGGGTGGAGTGTCCTGTGTGTGACTGTTACTTCCAGGGGCCAGATTGTGTGTGTTCCTGATGGTCCAGTTCCTGGAAGGACAGGTATTGAAACCTCTCCTTGTTATATTGCTATTTCTCCTATCAGTTCTCTGACTGTGTCCCTCGTATATTTGGGTACTTTGATTCCACACTTGTACATTTGTAACAAAGGTGACTAGAGAATTAGCTTTGTCTCTGGGTCTTAACTAGTTAATGACACCTGCAATAGCTCCTAATCCATTACTTAGTCTGAGCCTTCAATCTGTGACATCACGGACCTCATTTTCACTTCTAGAACACTATTTCGCTGTTTATCACTCTGAGACCACAGATGCCCTAAGGAGGAAATGTCTGTAAAGCTACTGCCTCTGTGGACCCTTGTCTGCATCTGTGCCCATATATTCTAACTTCTCTATGTTACTAGAGTGAACTGATCTTGCTTCTAGCAAGGGCCCAAACCACCCCAGCTCTAACTCCACCCACCTACCTGTGGCTACAGGACCATTCTCATTAGAATACCAGCAAACCATTACCCTAAGAATAGCCCTTGGGCTCTTGACTCCACTTACTCCTCTAACTTTTAACACCTCGCTTCCCTTGTTTGTCTCTTGAGCTCACCTGACTCAGGCTTCCACTCCCATCAGACCAGCCTTGTGAGAGTCACCTATCCTTGAATTATTTGACCTGTTAACAGTGTCTGACACAGGCAGTTTCTTATTCCCTTCTTGAAATACTCTCTTTACCTGGTTTTCAGGACAGTGTATCAAAAAAGTCTCCATTTCAGTCTGCATGGTGTACTTCTAGGGCCCAGTCATTATTCATCTTTTTTTTTTGCTTTTGACACAGGGTCTCGCTTTGTAGTTCAGGCTGGCCCTGAGCTCACTGTGGTGCCCAGGCAAACCACCACAAACTCAGCAATCCTTCTGTCTCTGCCCTCCCGAGTGCTGGGATTACAGGCGTGAGCCACCATGTCCGGCATTGTGGTATGCGGTGTTGATTGTTGGTGGGTGTGAGTCTCCATGCCCAGCATTGTATGTGGTTACCGGGGATTGAACTCAGGACCTTGCGCTTGCAAGGCAGGCGCCGGAACCGCTGAGCTAACTCTCCGGCCCCATTACACATCTTTTTTAGCTGCACTCATTTCCTTGTTGCTCTTATTTGGACCTCATGGCTATAAAATCATTTATGTTTCAAATTTCGGTGATGCTCACATTTAGCCTCCAGCCTGAACACCTTAGAAATATAGAACTGTTTCATTTTGTTGTCTGATAGGCAACTGAAATGCAGCTTGCTCATAATTTAACCTGTGATGGTTGCTTAGAATGGCCTTCCCTTGTCCAATATTAAAAAGTGACAGTTTTACTTTGTATAACTCATCAATGTTCAAATTGTTTTTGGTCTAACTTCAAAGCATGTGGTAGGGTATTTTTTTTTTTTTTTTTGAGACAGGGTCTCGCTTTGAGACTTCAAAGCATGTGGTAGGGGTTTTTTTTTTTTTTGCTTTGTAGTCCAGGCTGGTGCTGAGCTTACTAGGTAGCCCAGGCAAGCCTGGAACCCAGCATTCCTCCTGCCTCTGCCTCCTGAGTGCTGGGGTTACAGGCATGTGAGCCACCATGCCCGGCACTGTGGTATGTGGTATTGATGGCTGGTGGGCGTGTCACCACACCCAGCATTGTATGTGGTTACCGGGGTTTGAACTCAGGACCTGTGTGTGCTTGTGAGGCAGGCTCCTGGAATCACTGAGCTAAATCTCCGGCCCGAATAATGCATTTTTAATGGGTTGAAATATGAAAAGTAGGGTTTAAATAAATAAAATTACCATTTGATATTTGCATTACCGCCTGTATGTGTATTTCGGAGCACAGTAGTGTGAAGCAGTACAGTTAATACAGGATTGAAAATGGAGTAAATTTGTTAAGTGTACAGACAGGCTTTAAATTTAGTGTTTAACAGACCAGGAAAACATATCACTGGAGAAAGAAGTCACTAATTCATGTTTGGATACTTGGTTTTTAGTTGGAAAAAGAATTAACTTTTACATAGTGAAAAGCAATAAAGTAAGTTTAACCTAGAGAAATGCAAATCAAACTCACAGTGACACTTTTTACACCTACCAGTATGAATTAGTAAAAATACAGATATTAACCAGTATTGGTGAGGATATGGAGAAATGGGAATCTTCACGCTGTTTACAGGACTATAAACTGGTACAGTTGCCTTGGAAAACAGACTCAAAAGTTACACGTGGCCGGGCGTGGTGGCTCACGCCTGTAATCCCAGCACTTGGGAGGCAGAGACAAGAGGATTGCTGAGTTCGAGGCTTGCCTGGGCTCCATAGTGAACTCAGAGCCAGCCTGAACTACAAAGCGAGACCCTGTCTCAAAAGAAAAAAAAGTTACACGTGTACATAGATTAGCAGATCCAAGGATGTAGGCTACTGGTAGTGTTTGTGTAGTTTGTGTGAGGCCCAGAGTTCCATCGTCAGTCCTGCAAACCAACAAAAACATGAAGTTACTTTTGTTCTGTTTCTTGATATGTACTCAAGAGATTTCAGAGCATATATTGACACAAAACCTCGTGTGAGAAAGTGAGATAAAAAAGAAATGAGACCTGATGCAGCCCTTTATCATTCTGAGGCCTGCGATACCCCCACCCACCTTGGGCAGCTCTAGGCCCTGCTATCCTCTCTGAGATCAGCCCGAAAACCTGACCTGGCAAAACCTGGCCCATTGCTGATCGCCCCCAAGACCCCAGGGCCCAGGGTCATAAGCAACATGGCCAAACCCTTCTAGAGACATCTTGAAAGCCACAACAGTCGTTATTTTAGCCCCACTGTGTTCACCTAAGATGGAACTGTCTGTCTCATTACCAGGGCAGCTGGCTCTCTGCCAGTCATGGACATACCTGCCATGGCTGAGGCAGGGTTGAAACATACACCTAGCCCAGATGACTCTGTAACTCTTGTTACTACTCCCAAAGTCTCCAGGCCAGTCACTACCTACAAGAGACTGCACATGCATGATTTGCTCCTTCTCTGTGTAAGCAGCACCTGTCAGATGTCTTGGGTTGGAGTAGCAGGTGCCTTCCTGGCATGACTGCCTTGTGCTGCAGCGCAGCCCTAATGAGGGGCTCACTTGATCCCATGGTCTTTTTACCTGCTCAGGATTCTTAGTGCTGGTAGAGAGGGCTATGTGGGTGGATAACCTGACAAGACCTGGAGACCCATGGGTGGCAGAGAAACCCAAAGACAAAGCAGAAGCTGCTTGGAGAAGTGAGCGCTCTAGAAAGCCACCAAGACAGGTACAAGTCTCAACTGCTCAGTTGCTGATGGCAGTGGTGATAGTTGCTGAGAGCACTAACACTTGGGCTTTGCACAAGCAAAGGAGTCCAGTAGTGGTTCTGTCCTCTATATATTAGGCTCTGAGTTGGAGTTCTGACTATCCCTTGCTAGCTGGGAAGCCTAAGGAGTTTTCCAACTCGTAAAGAAAAAATGTTTAACATAGTATCTGCTATTTACTAACTACTGGTCACTTGGATTTATTGAACTTTTGCTATGTAATAGGCACTTTCTAAGAGCTTTGTACATATCTTGCTTTAATTTTCCTCAGATACTTGAGATAGAAAATTTTTTTTTTTGCACAAAGGTTTAACAACTCTCAAACTGTGGAGAGCAGCATAGTTTACTGGCAAGGTGAATCCACTGTGATTGCCAAGTTGTGTAACTGCTGTCTGGTGCTCAGTTTCTCTGTATGTGATGGAGTAATGATAGTGCCTAAAGTCAAGGACAAATTGATTTATTTTTATATCTAGCACAGTTCCTGGGCAACTGTTCCTTGGACCTCACTCACTGTTCTGCCATCTGTCCAGTAGCCACTTCTCTGTACCCATCCAATGAGTCTTCTGCCATCTCCATGTACTCATCTTGTTCTTCTTTGGTTATAACCACTATGGAAATCAGTATGGAGAGTCCTCACACTAAGTGTGGAAATTGTGTTTGACCCACTGTACCTCTTCTGAGTATCTTCCTGGTAATCGACATCTTTTACAGCTACAAGGTTGCCCGTGTTTATAGCAGCAAAGTTCATAATAACTAAATCTTAGAAGTGGGCTAGATATCCATCAACAGAGGAATGAATAAAGAAAGTGGTATTTACATATAATGGAGTACTGCTGTGCCAGAAAGAAGGGTAACACAAAGTCATTTGTAGGGGAATGATGCACTCAAGACCATAAAGCTAAGTAAAACAAATCAGACATAAGCTTAAAATTGCATGGTTTGGGCTGGAGATTTAGCTCAGTGGTTCTGGCGCCTGCCTTGCAAGCGCAAGGCCCTGAGTTAGATCCCAGTAACCACATACAATGCTGGGTGTGGTGACTCATGCGCACTAGCCATCAATACCACTTGCTACAGTGCTGGGCGTGGTGGCTCACGCCTATAATCCCAGCACTTGGGAGGCAGAGGCAGGAGGACTGCTGAGTTCAGGGCTTGCCTGGGCTACATAGTGAGCTGAGGGCCAGTGTGAACTACAAAGCGAGACCCTGTCTCAAAAAACAAAACAACCCCCCCCCCCAAATTGCATGGTTTGTCATGTATGAGAAACCCAAAGTATAAATGGAAGAACAAAATGAAAGATAGGTGATAGAAAATAGGGAAGTAGACCTTTTACAGATGGGAAGGAAATTTATAGGTAGAGAGGGATCTGAGGAAGAAAGAGAAGTAAAAAATAAAATCAAGGTGTGATATGTATGTGTATAAGTTCCCCCAATGAATGTATTATGTATTGAAACATACTAATGAGAAATAATTTCTGTTTTCTGGTTATTGTTTGCTGATTGATGGTTTTGTTTTTGTAATATTGTAAAATATTTAAATTAATTTAAACTACAAAACAGTTATGTAGTATGATTGGTATGTTAGTTTTCTGTTGCTGCTATAACAAATGATCCCAAATAGATCCCAAATGATCTCATAGTTATGTGGGTCACAGTCTAGCCTCCAGAGGCTACAGCATCTGCTGGCTGTAACTCTCCGGTCTCCTTCAAATCAATAGCACCTCATTTCTCTGACCTCTTTTCATCTCAGTCTTTCTGTGTAACGAAGGATCTCTGCGATTGGGAAATCAGGTAAATAAATTAGGCCCAGCAGGACAATGCAGAGTTTTCCCCATCTCCAGCATTGTGCTCTTAGATCCCTTTTCCATTTAAAGTAACATCTTTTTTTATTTTTGAGACAGGTCTCACTTTGTAGTTCATTATGTAGCCCAGGCAAGCCTCGAACTCCTGCCTCTGCCTCCCGAATTCTGGGATTATAGGTGTGAGCCACCATGCCCAGTTGAAGTAACATTTTTACTAGTTCTGGGGACTAGGAGGCAGGTGTCTTTGTAGGACTGTTAGTATGCAGGCTACCACAGTTGGGTTTTGGTCAGCTACCTAGCTTTACGTGGTTAATTTTATTTATTTATTTCAGTAAAGATAAGGACTTAGAGTTATGGCCAAATGGTGAAACCTGGGTTGAATCTTGTTCTATATATAAGCACAGTAACTGAGCAAGTTACTTCTTGAAATGCTTTTCTTCCTTGGTAAAATAGGGATGCCATGCTTGCCAGTATGTATTGAAATTAAAATAGTTTAGGGCAGTGATGGCAAACATGATACTGACAGCCCACTGGGACACATGTGCCTTAGGTTTGCCGCCACTGGTCTAAGGCTACAGAATGGAGTCAGGAGACTCCTACCAGCCTCTTTGTGTCTGTCTTCAGTGATCAAATACATGATCCACTTAACTCGGAAAGTCTTGAAGAGGGTGAGATTAGATCATGCATGTAGAAGTGCTTTGAAATGTTTGAAAGTTACATAAAATTTTGTTGGTCTTAATTTTAGAGTGTCTTTAAAAATATCAGTGGTGAGAAAATTCAGTATATCCTTTCATGTTTGGCTAGCAAATTATTCAAGTTTTTATTTTTCAGATTTTGAGGTTCATTTGTTTCATTAAATTAGAACAAATGAAAAAATATTAGAATTAAAAGTATGTACATGATCCTTTTAGCCAGTAGGAGTTAAAATTCGAGTGTGTCTAGATTATTTTTAATAATTCTTATTTCCTTTTCTGAGGCCTTCTGAGGTCTTCTGTTGTAGAAGCCAAATAAATGCAGTATGATGTCCACTTCATATTAGTAGAACTGATTGATCTTAAAACCAGAGGTACATTGTTAATCTTGCATAGTCAAGCAGCAGGCTTCATTTGTAATTGGCTTCTCTGTATCCATTGTTTGAATTAAAGATGTTACTATATATTAAGCGTGTTTCGTTTTAGAAACTGATTGAATTCCTTGGTTCTTTCCTCCCATATACTGTGTAAGTGCATAGATCTTTCCTCCTCAGCATGGAGATGCCATTTTGAGAGGTTCAATGACTTTCTGAATGTTGCTGTGAAACTGCGAAGGAAAAGCGATCAAGTTACATTCTTTGTTCCTGAGCTACCCCTGCTCTTCCAGCGAGGAGCTGGCGGCCAGGCTGGAACGGCAGGGCCTTGTTTGCCTCACCACTCCTCCCCACTGTGCCCCTGCGGAGGCCCTGTCTGCTCTGGTATTTGGAAAAGTTGCCACTGAGTTTTTCTTTTAAAGGGTTATGTAATTGAGCATTTCAAGTAAGATATTCAAAGTAAAAGGTACTTTTTTGAGGGGTCTCAAAGTTACACTTTTAACAAAACAGTTAAACACAAATTTATCTTTAAGAACTATTCACTATAGAGCATTTAAAATTATATTTTGAAGAAATAAGTACCTGTTTTGACATAAAATGATGAATTTGATCACTTGGTGTTGCAGAATGGTGGTATAAAGTCTCCAAAGTATTTAAGAGCATTTTTTTTTTTTTTGAGACAAGGTCTCTCTTTGTAGTTCATGCTGGCTCTGAGCTCACTATGTAGCCTAGGCAAGCTTCGAACTCAGCAATCCTCCTGTCTCTGCCTCCCGAGTGCTGGGATTACAGGCATGAGCCACCACACCTGACACTGTGGTATGTGGTACTGATGGCTGGTGGGTGTGAGTCTCCATGCCCAGCATTGTATGTGGTTACTGGGGATCGAACTCAGGACCTTGTGCTTGCGAGGCAGGTGCCGGAACCACTGAGCTAACCCTCCAACCTGAGAGTATTTCTTCTGTTTCTTTGCTGCTCTTAGATAAATGAAGACTTTAAAAAATTTTCACATGCAAACTCGTAAAAATCATATTGCCAGACTCTGAATGTTGACTGTTTTATGTTATATTATTTCCTAGTTACGTTTTATTTAGAATATATATTTTTTAAACTTTAAGGAGTAATTTAATCTATTTTACTTATTAAAATATGGACACAGTTTATAAATGTGTTTATAACTGGTATCTCTGAAGGTTAAGAAGCTTAATATTTATAAGATTATCCCTTAAACATTATCAGACTACTAAGCAAAACTGATTTTTTTCTCATTTCTAGATAATTTTAAATATTAATTATTTTTATCAGTGTACTTCTTTTTATCGTTTTTTTTTTTGGACAGGGTCTCACTTTGTAGTTCAGGCTGGCCCTGAGGTCACTATGTAGCCCAGGCAAGCCTTGAACTCAGCAATCTCCCTGCCTCTGCCTCCTGAGTGCTGGGATTACAGGTATGAGCCACCACACCCGTTTCTTTTTATCTTTTTTTGTGGAACTGGGGATCAAACACAGGACCTTATTGCCAAGCAGGGGGCGCCGCCACTGAGCTATATCCCCAGCCCTACACTACACTTTTTCCAAAAGAGAAAAAGTATAGTCAATTAAGTTAGTGGCTGTATATTGAGACTTGATACTTTTTTTTTTTTTTTTTGTCCTACAACTGTCCTGAGGTTTTATTTGCACTAGCTCAGGATCTGGTTCCTGATTTACTTACATATTTTGCCAGTAATTTGCTGTCATTCTTGGCTTTCTGTGTTGCGGTTCCCATTTTCCTGCTCTGTCTTTGTGTATTATGTTCTGCCCTTCCATCTCCTTCCTTGTTGGGTAAGGCCTGGTTTCTCATGTAGACTCAGTCCATGTCATACCCCTTCCATGAAGACTGTTTAATCTGGGTTCTTGGTAGTTCCTTCCTTTGTTGTGCTTCCTTTTTTTTAGTGTATGTTCCATGCCTCTGATTTTAGATAATGATCCTGGCTTCTCTCTGTGTATTCACTGTATGGCAGCTACCATGCCAGGGCTCTGGATTTCTAAAATCACCTGGTAACGTGGGGCTCAGCACACATCTGAGAGAGTAATAGCTAGTTCACTGCTGGAAATTCAGGCAAATACTTTTTTCTCTTTGGTTTCCTTCACTCTTATTTGGTACCCTAAACATATTAGATTATTTAATAAGTAGAAGCTAATTAGATGACTCATTTTGGTTCACTGTTCCTTTTAAGGATAGCTTTTGGAAGGGGTGAGAAAAATAGACCATTAGCGCTTGTGAATTTTTCATTCTTCAAATTGCTTAGTATTTCAAGCACCATTATGGGCTTCTTTTCTAACTTTGGTGATTCTGAGTGTGACCTTGTTCCCAAAAGATGGATATATGCTTTTCTATCATATCAGGAAATCTGCCTGTGTATAACACAGGAAGGGTTTAAAAGTGACTAGTGAGAATAGGTTTTTGCTGTAGGTTATTGCATTCAAATTGTTCAGGGAGATATTTGTTTGTTTAAAAATTAGATGTAAGTAAGTCTTAGAGATAAATGGGAAAATAGAGATAAGTTTAAGGAAAGATTTTTAAAGTTTTGAATCTTAGACTATGTTTAAAACCACTAATGTGTTCATGCTCGGGTAGTCATTCATGTGTATTGTTGCCAGGTGGCTTGACCTTTGGGTGGTACTGCATGAGTATTCCGCTGGGCAACTTTTTATTAATTTTATTAGTGTAAAGACTGAGAAAAGTGATTAGATCTGTTTGTACTACCAGTGGTACAAGCTGCCCAGTGGGACCATCATGCACATACTGATGTTTCAAGCCAGCAGGAATGTTGTTTTTTATGTTACCAATAAAAGCATGTAACACTTTATCCTGCCCTTATTATCTAATAAGTGTTACTTTGTCTTTTAAGTTTTTATAGTGTATATATTTTTTTCTAAATATTCATTGAACTTTTAAAATACTGAGGTTATTATTTGTGTATGTTCTAGAAAAAGGAATGATTTCATAAACATCCAAGTTGACTTCAACATTGAACCTTGGATGTAATAGGTGGATAGAAATATATATGTGTAAGATGTTAATGCAAACCTTCAGAGTATAATATTGCACGGGAACACACTTTTCTATAACAGCAGTTCGTCATTTTTGCTTGTGTGTGTATGTGGGGGAGATACTGGAGTGTATGCTCTACCTCTGAGCAGTTCCTCTTGGTCCAGATTAATTTTGAGACAGGTTGTAGTTATGTAAACTAGGCTGGCCTGGAACTCCTTGAGCAGCCCAGGTGGGCTTGAGCGTCCTGGGATCCTCCTGCCTGAGCCTCACTACTGCTGGAATTACAGAAATGTGCTACCATGCCTGGCTTCCTTTCTGTCCTTTTACTTTCCCAGTTACATTGAGATTTTGCCCAGTCATGTCTTTTTGCTTAAGGCTTCATGCCTTTGTCAAAGATGTCTGGCATCCTGTTTTAAATCTGTGTGGCACTGGTCATAATTGTAGTTAGAATTTGCACCACGTTTCTTTCAGATATGCTTTTATTTTTAGAAAGTATAAGTTCCATGTGAGTGGAGAATTTTACTTGGATCACTGTGTTAGAGACCTGGCCCAGTGCCTTGCTTTGAATATGTGCTCAGTGACTTCTTTGTGGCAGCAGTCAGTGCTTTTTTAAAGCCTTGTTTAGTATGTTAATTAAGAAAAAGCTTTGGTAGAGCTGGGGATTTAGCTCAAGTGGTACCGTGCCAACCTTGGACGCACAAGGGCCCGAGTTCGATCCCTGGTACCACTAAAAAAAAAAAAAAAAAAAAAAAAAAAAAAAAAAAAAAGGGCCAGAGGGTTGGCTCAGTGGTTCCGGCGCCTGCCTTGCAAGCGCAAGGTCCTGAGTTTGATCCCCGGTAACCACATACAGTGCTGGGCATGGAGACTCACGCCCACTAGCCATCAATACCACATACCACAGTGCTGGGTATGGTGGCTCATGCCTATAATCCCAGCAGGGAGGCAGAGACAGGAGGATTGCTGAGTTCGCGGCGGCTTGCCTGGGCTACATAGTGAGCTCAGAGCCAGCCTAAACTAGAAAGCGAGACCCTGTCTCAAAAAAAAAAGAAAAAGCTTTGGTGTTTGCAGAATTTTGTTTTAGGGGCCCTGTAAAAGATATATTAACCAAAAAGAAGACTGACTTCAATTTTGTTTGAAAAATAACTGACTGCCTTAATTATCTAATCACCAAGAGGAGATAAATGAACCTGGAAAAGTTCAGGAATTGGAATTAAGGTCTTAGCTATTTTTTCCTCCAAACAACAGTGTCCTCCCAGACCTTTACTCTGCACTTTTGTTATTGTGAGCTAACACAGTTGTAATTATTCTTTTTTTCTTGACACAGGGTCTCGCTTTGTAATTCAGGCTGGCCCTGAGCTCACTATGTAGCACAGGCAAGCCTTGAACTCACAGCAATCCTCCTGCCTCAGCCTTTTGAGTGCTGGGATTACAGGCATGAGCCAGCACATCCAGCATTGTGGTGTGTGGTACTGATTGCTGGTGAGAGTCACCACGCCCAGCATTGTGGTATATGGTTACTGGGGATCGAATTTGAGACCTTGTGCTTGCAAGGCAGATGCTGGAACCACTGAGCTAAATTCTTGGCCCGGTTGTAATTATTCTTGATTGATGATTCCCATCACAAGGAGAGCCTGAACAGCCCTGTCTGCTGGTTTCTAAATGCTGAGAAACAGAAACTGAATTTTGTGAAGTATTGCAAAGCCATCATAGTACTAGTCGATCTCACAAGTGAATTTAGACTTTTTGGGGAAGGGTAGTACATGGGTAGAACACTTGGCCTTTGCACTCAGCTACATCCATAACCCTTAAAAAACTTTAAAAAATAATATTTTTTTTGTTTGACTTGATTTTATTGGTACCTTTTATGTACACTTTGTGATCACACAAGAAAATCATTTTTTTCTTGAGACACAGTCTTGCTATATAATATAGGCCGGTCTAGAACTCATTTCAGTGTGTAGACCAGGCAGGCCTCAGACTCATGGCAGTCTAACTGTGTCAGCTTTCTGGGTGCAGGGATTACAGGAGTGTGGCCCAGCTAAACTTTTTCATAGCTTGTGAAACTGGGTTCCCTTAAAGTAGCCGAGGATGCACTGGAACTTGAATTTGAGGCATGCACTGCCATGCCAATCAATCTAGACTTCAGTGAAATACTAAAAGGTGAAAATGCTAATGTTGTCTCTGGCACTGTAGGTGCTCTAAAATGTTAATTGTATTATATGTCTCTAGATAAAACAAAACTACTTTTTTCAAGAATAATTATAAATTTAAAAATGAATTTCTTAGTCATCTCAATCCAGTATCAAAATACTAATACTGCATAACTTTAGCAAAGAGAGATGTTTATTGGCAGCTGGTGGTAGAAGGTATTCTAGCTGCACTTTGCGGTGGAGCTGTGGGTAACATGGAAAGACTCTTGGTTTCCTACTTAGAGGGAAGAAGTACCAAAAGACCAGAAGAGAGGAAGAGCAGATCCACCTTGACTCTTACACCCAGAGCTTGCCAACTGGTGGCCTGTCAGCTAGGTTGGTTCACAGGTATGTTGTGAAAGTCTGGCTTACATTTTCTAGAAAATAAAGTACCAGCATTTAAAAAGTGGGAGATTGCCTAGTAAGGAAGTGCCAGTTTGTGGCTGTACTTTAAAGTGGGAAGGGAGGCAGTGGAGGCCTGGTCCTTGGCAGGCATCTGTGATCCTGAGGGTTGGAGGGGAACCTGGCCCTCTGGTGTCCGTCACTCTCTGAAGCTTTCCTCATACAGTGGAGCTTGGTGGGGATAGTACTCATGTGTCCATCAAAGTAGAGAATGCAAAATTAGGGTTGTTTTGTTTTAAGAAAAAATAGAGTATGCAATTCTCTGTGAAAATAGAGGACATTTATTGTCAGAAGTCTTATGTTTTAGGGCTTAAACAATTCAAAGTAAGAACTATGACCAATGCTATATGGAAAATATATGTAATGAAAAACTAGAATAGGTTTTCAAATGTCAGCGGGATATTTTTTTTAAGGTTAGGAAAATTCATTGAGAGAAAGATAGCTTCTGTCTAAGAGAAACAGAAAGGGGACTGTAAAGTAGGTTGCCCCAATAGGGGTTATTTTTCAATGAGGATAAAATTAGTGATACTGCTGGGATGGATAAACTGCAAATTTACAAATGTGCAATGAGAAACATCTTGGATATAGACATAACAATCAGGTTCATATTTGTTGAAGAGCAGTAATATCTTTTAAATATGAACCAATTATTAGAAATATGGGCAGGAGCTGGGCACAGTGGCACTTACCTGAAGTCTTAGTACTCTGGAGGCAGAGGCAGGAGGATTGCTGTAAGTTTGAAGCTAGTCTGGGCTACGTAGTGAGACCCAGTCTCAAGAAACCAAAAAGAAAAGAAGTATAGGCAGGGCAACTGATAAAAAAATGCTAAATACTTTCCTTTGAGACTGATTAAGTTTCAAAATAAATATTACCTGTTTCCTTTATAGTATGTGAATTTTGACCTTTTCTCTCCTCTCTTTAGTTTTTGTCTATTCATGGTTCATTCCTACTTGTACCCTGGGGTGTAGACCTGTAAGGGAAATGTGTTCTTTTTTTTTTTTTGCTTTTTGGAGAGAGGGTCTCGCTTTGTAGTTCAGGCTGGCCCTGAGCTCACTATGGTGCCCAGGCAAGCCGCCGCGAACTCAGCAATCCTGTCCCTGCCTCCTGAGTGCTGGGATTACAGGCGTGAGCCACCACGCCCGGCATTGTAGTATGCGGTGTTGACTGTTGGTGAGCGTGCCTCCATGCCCAGCATTCTATGTGGTTACCGGGTATCGAACTCAGGACCTTGCGCTTGTGAGGCAGGCGCCGGAACCACTGAGCTAACCCTCCGGCCCGGAAATGTGTTCTTTTACACAGGCTCTCTCCAATCCATGCTGCTGACCAAAAGTTTCAGGGAGTGGCACGCCTGGTGTACCTGCCCCATAGCCTGGCCTATTCAACCTGTTCTGACCATAAGCAGGCTGTGAGCCAGTTTCACCCCAGACTGTCCTGATCCGTGTCACTGATGGGCTTCGTGCTCCAGATGTGTTTCTGCAGCCCCAGTGGCGTTTGACACTACGGGCAGTTCTCTCTCTGTATCAAACTCATCACCATTGTTTCAGGGCTCCACAGCCTTCTACACCTTTGCTGCAGTCATGGTGGTGGCTGAGAATGAATATCAAGTCAGGGCTGAGGATGTCAGTACCATAATTTAAATCTTACTCTTTACCTGTACCCTACTTTTTTTTTTTTTTTTTTTTTGCTTTTTGAGACAGGGTCTCGCTTTGTAGTTCAGGCTGGCCCTGAGCTCACTATGGTGCCCAGGCAAGCCGCCGCAAACTCAGCAATCCTCCTGTCTCTGCCTCCCGAGTGCTGGGATTACAGGCGTGAGCCACCACGTCCGACATTGTGGTATGTGGCGTTGATTGTTGGTGGGCGTGTCTCCACACCCAGCATTGTATGTGGTTACCGGGGATCAAACTCAGGACCTTGTGCTTGCGAGGCAGGCGGCGGAACCACTGAGCTAACCCTCCGGCCCCTACTTTTTGAAATTATGAAAAGTAAAAATAACTGTTAAAAGAATCAGAACAACATTAGAGCTACTTCTTGTCTCTGTTGCAAGCACAAATGCTTGGATGACTGTGATAGAAAGGAAAGGGAGAAGGAATTAGGAGATTGATTTAGAATATACATTTAAATATGCAAAAATTTCCCCCTGCAAAACAAACATGGCTTCTAACAGCAGTGAGTTCTAGTAGCGCTCATATTTTGTGATCCAAGCCTGAGAAGAGTGAATCCTTACAAGGGTTGCTTTATCCCCCACCCCACGGGTGTTTCTTATTCCTTAACCTAGAATATTAGCTTTATAGTCAAATAAGAAATTTTATGCATATTTTAACTGAATACCTATTTGGCAGGAGTTAACCTGGATTTTATAGGTTTTTAAAAATTTCAAATAAAGATAACAATTACAGACATGTGAGGAAGAAAGTACACTTTTTTTGCTCAGTAATTTCCTAATCATTTTGGGAAAAGCCAGCTGTCAGGGTAGAATTGAAAGTAGTTCCTTCTAAATGAAGTCAGATGAGAAGAATAAAATAGAATAAAGTATTCTCTGAAGTACAGTATAATTGCAATAATGTCATAGGCTTATTGAGATTGCTACATAAAAGAAAATTCTATTCAGTGTTACCTTTAATAACCATTTATAGCCACTTTTTACTTTGATCTCAAACTTAGAAATTCTTTCCTCATTGCAGTAGTGTCTTCAAGTTCTTGGTGTAATCTTGTACTTGAACCTTTTATTTATCTTGTAATAATTTTGTTGCATGAGGTAAGGATTCAGTTTCATTCTTTTTCAGGTAGTTTAGAAATTCAACACCATTTATTTATTTGGGAAGTTGACTTTATATTCTTACATATATTAGGATTTACTTTCAGTCACAGTGAAGTGGCTCTATATTAATGTAGCTTTCAGTATATGTTACTACATAGCAAGACAAATCCTTTATTTTTTTTCTGAAGCTGAGTTGATTTTTCTAAATGTTTTTAAAGTTCTGTCTGATTCTGTTCAATTGATTTGGATACAGCTGCCATATCTATAACATATAATTTTGTAATTCATAAAATGGTATGTTTCCATTCATTAGTTTTCTTTTTTGACTTTCAATTAAGTTTTATAGTTTTTCTCATGCATATTATGTATTTTTGGGAGATACTGTGAATGAAATTATGTTTCCATTATATTTTCTAGCCAGCTTTGGTTAATCTAGAGCATATTATCAATTACTATTAAAACATTCAATAGCTGGGCGTGGTGGCTCACCCCTGTAATCCCAGCACTCGGGAGGCAGAGACAGGAGGATTGCTGAGTTTGAGGCTTGCCTGGGCTACATAGTGAGCTGAGGGCCAGCCTGAACTACAAAGCGAGACCCTGTCTCAAAAAAAAAAAAAACATTCAATGTATTTAACTGTTTACTTTTAATAATATTTCAGTCGATTATCATGGTAGGTTTTTTTTTTTTTTTGAGACAGGGTCTTGATTTGTAGTTCAGACTGGCCCTCAGTGCTCTATGTAGCTCAGGCAAGCCTTGAACTTACATCAGTCTTCCTGCCTCTGTCTCCTGTGTGCTGGGATTATAAGCGCGAGCCAACATACTTGGCATTATGGTGTGTGACACTGATTGTTGGTATGTATGAGTCACCACACTCTGCATTGTGGTGTGTGGTTCAGGGATTGAATTTAGGACTTTATGCTTGCTAGGCAGGCGCTGGAACCACTGAGCTAAATCTGTGGCCCTACCCTTCCTTCTTGATAGAGTACACCTATGTGTATGGATAAGTATATAATGACATACATCCTCCATTGTAGCAATATACATTGTGAGTTCATTTCTCTAAATATTCTCTGCTCTACTTATTCATCTGTCTTTTCTTCAGCCCTGTCACCTGCTGATCAGGCATTGAAATCAGCAGTCCTCCTGCCGCTGCTTCCCAAGTGCTGGGATTACAGGCATGAGCCAACATGCCTGGCATTGTGGTATGTGGTACTGATTGCTGGTGGGTGTGTGTCACCATGCCCAGTATTGTATGTGGTTGCTGGGGATCGAACCAGGGACCTTGTGCTTACTAGGCAGGTGCTGGAACCACTGAGCTAAATTACTGGCCCTTTCTTTTGTTATTCTTACAACAATATACATATAGGGGAGATCTCTAATGGAGTCTACTTTTATTTCTGGTCCTAGTAATTTGTGGTCATTGTTTTCTTAGTTTAATGGCTTAACAATTTTTTTTCAAATAATTTTATTTATTTTCTCCTAATTTCTTGTTTAAAGTGTCATCAGTTTCTAATTTTTATTATTTCCTTTCTTTTTACTCTGGATTTAATTTGCTCTTTTCTTAGGTGACTGATGTTGGATTTTTCTTTTTAATTTCTGCAATTCAGTGCTATGAATTTCTCTAAAAACATTTGCTGCAGCCCACACGTTTTTTTTTTTTTTTTTTTTGCTTTTTGGAGACAGGGTCTTGCTTTGTAGTTCAGGCTGGCCCTGAGCTCACTATGGTGCCCAGGCAAGCCGCCGTGAACTCAGCAATCCTCCCGTCTCTGCCTCCCTAGTGCTGGGATTACAGGCGTGAGCCACCACGCCCAGCATTGTATGTGGTAACCGGGGATCGAACTCAGGTCCTTACGCTTACGAGGCAGGCGCCGGAACCACTGAGCTAACCCTCCGGCCCAGCCCACACGTTTTGATGGTTGCATTTTAATGATTATATACCTCCATTTCTTTTTGGCTTATGTGTTATTTAAAAGTGTTTTGTTTAATCTCTAAGTAGTTTAGGATTTTCTAGCTGTCTTTCTGTTACTGGTTCTGGTTTACCTGCATTATAATCTCAAAGCAGGCACTGTATAGTTTCTTTTAAGTTTATTAGGATGTGATTTTATGGTCCCAAAATGTGGTCTGTCTTGATATGTGGTCTGTCTTGAGATTGAGAACGATGTATATTTTGTTCTTGGATAAGTATCAGTCCATTTTTTGTTGCTGTAAAAAAATACTTGAGGCTGAGTACTTTGCAGACAAAAGAGGTTAGTTGTTTAGCACAGAGTATGTCTAGATTGGTGGATTTATCTGTTTGTTCTCTGTTGAGGCCTTGTGCTAAATGGCCACACAGTGGTGAACCACACACATACAGAAGAGACACAGAAAGAATGGAAGTCAGAGTGGAGAGGGGCAAGTCTTTTTCTTATTATAACCCATCCTCTTAGGAACTAACTTGCATTAATCCCCATAACCTGAGTATCTCCCATTTGGTCCATCTCTTAAAGGTGCCTTACCATGTTTCGTCATTGTCCTACTGGGAACTAAGCTCTCAGCACATGAGCCTTTAAGGAGCACACTTCCATCTCACCCAGCCAGAATGGATGAAGCCTTCTATGGATGTCCAGGTGGGTGCTGGTGCTGGTGCTGTTGAGTTGATCTGTAGCTTCACTGATTTTTTGCTTGTTGTATCTGTCCATTTCCCATAGAAGGGTATTGAAGTCTCCAGTTCTGACAATGGTTTAATCCCTTTCTCCTCATGTTTCTTTCAGGTTTTGCTTCACATAGTTTGATAATGTTACACTGTATCTTCTTGGGGAATTGTCTCCTTATGAATGTATAAATGGCCTTCTGCATTTAGTAATTTCCTTTGTTCTGAAGTCAGCTCTATCTGAAATCATTGGGTATTGTTTTGTTCTTTTTTGGGTGGAGAAGGAGATACTGGGGATTGAACTCAGGACCTCGAGCTTGTGAGGCAGTCGCTGGAACCACTGTAGCTTTTGACCAGAAATCAGTATAGCCCTGACAGTTTTCTTGTAATTAGTAATACATAGTATATCTTTATTCATCCCTTTACTTTGAGTCTGTGTTTATATTTAACATGGGTTTCTTAGACAGTATATTGTTGGGTCTTCTTTTTTGATCCTTTGTGACAAACTGTCCTTTAATTGGCAGTGAGACCAATGACATTTAAAGTGTTGATGTAGCTAAATTTAATATGTAGTGTTTATGTATTTCCCTAATTCTTTGTATTTGTTCTTCCAGTCTATCTCTGCCATTAAGAAAAGAGTCTTTTTAGTGTGGGGCGTGGTGGCTCATGCTTTTAATCCGAGTGCTCTGGAGGCAGAGACAGGATTGCTGAGTTCCTGGCTAGCCTGGGCTACATAATAAGCTCAGGGCCAGCCTGAACTATAATGCCAAGACCCTGTCTCCAAAAAAAAAGAGTCTTTTTTAACAAATGGTGCTGAGAAAACTGACTATCCATCCACATACAGAAGATTGAACCTGGACCCATTATCTGAATGAGCATTTTATTTGATTCCATTTTTTGTCCTTTTGGGTTTTTTTAGCATATTTTAAAAAGCTTTTTTCATGGTTTACTAGTTCAAGTACATTTAAAAGTAACACTGTACCACTTAATGTGTAGTATAAATGGTTTGAGAATTTTTTATTACTGTACATTTACAGGGCATAATTACATTGATCATAGATAGTTGGTACATGTACAGAGTACATCTAATTCTTTTTATGTTCCCTTTCCCCTTTTCCTTCTCCCTCCCATTATTTTTTGGTTCCATTCTCTTTTGCAAAAGATCTACCTCCCTGTTTCCTGTTATTTATCTATTATTTTGCTTTTTAATGTGTTCATTCTTTGCATTTCTTATATGAGAAACCATATAATATATAAGTGGTGTCTTTTTTTCCACATAACATAGTTTTTTTTTTTTGTTTTGTTTTGTTTTTTTTTTTTTGAGACAGGGTCTCACTTTGTAGTTCAGGCTGGCCCTGAATTCACTATGTAGCTCAGGCAAGCCTTGAACTCAGCAATCCTCATGTCTCTGCCTACTGAGTGCTGGGATTACAGGTGTGAGCCACCACGCCCGGCACACATTACATGGTTTTAAGGTACATACATTTTCATGTAAATAACTCATTGATCTTTCTTTATAATAGAGTAAGTACTTCACTGTATATAAATACCACATTTTCTTTATCCATTCTTCTGTTGATGGACATTTAGACTACTTCCAAGATTTAGCTATTATGAGTTGTGCTGCTCTGAGGATTACTATGTATATATTATTGTAATAGAAAATTTTTAACTCTTTCAGGAAGTTACTTAGAAGAAGAATGACTGGGGGAATGGAATTTGTAGTTTTAGCTTTGTGAGGCATCTGCATACTGATTTTCCTAGTGAGTATATTAGTTTACATTTCATGAACAGTGTAGAAAGGCCCTCCCCCTGGGCCTTGCCACCATTTGTTTTTACTTGATTTCTTTCTTTCTTTCTTTTTCTTTTTGAGACAGGGTCTTGCTTCGTAGTTCAGGCTGGCCCTGAGCTTATTATGTAGCTCAGGCAAGCCTCAAACTCAGCAGTCCTCCTGCCTCTGCCTCCAGAGTGATGGGATTACAGGCGTGAGCCACCATACCTGGCATTGTGGTATGTGGTACTGATTGCTGGGTGGCGTGAGTCACCATGCCCAGCATTGTTGTATGTGGTTACTGGGATTGAACTCAGGACCTTGTGCTTGTGAGGCAGGCGCCTGAACCACTGAGCTAAATCTCTGGCCCCGTTACTTGATTTCTTTTTTTTTTTAGAGACAGGGTCTCGCTTTGTAGTTCAGGCTGGCCCTGAGCTCACTGTGTAGCCCAGGCAAGCCTCGAACTCAGCAATCCTCCCGCCTCTGCCTCCTGAGTGCTGAGATTACAGGCATGAGTCACCATGCCCGGCACTGTGGTATGTGGTATTGATTGCTGGTGGGTGTGAGTCACCACGCCCAGCATTCTATATGGTTACCAGGATCAAACTCAGTACCTTGCGCTTGCGAGGCAGGCGCCAGAACCACTGAGCTAAATCTCTGGCCCCCCGTTACTTGATTTCTTGATGATGATCATTCTTTCTGCACTAAAATGGAATCTGAGTGTTGTTTTGAGTTTTTCTAAGGGATAGTGATATTAAACAACTTTTTAATGTATTTATTGGCCATTTATGCTTATTCTGACAAGTGCCTGTACATTTCAATTGCTTATTTTTGACTCAGTCTTTAATTTGGGTATGCCTAACTTTTTTTAAATTGAATTCTTTATTGGTACAATTTATATACAATCTCAAAATCACGTATAACATTGGGGAATTTGTACCAGTATATGACACAAGTTAATTCTCATTTTTACCCATATCCCTACCCACCCACACCTCCTCACCCCCTTTATATATGCTCTTTTATTTCAGAAGATGCCTAACTATTTAGTTCTTTATATATTCTAGATATTAGTCCTCTGTCCAAGGAGTAGCTGGCAAAATTTTATTCCCATTCTGTAAGTTGTCTCTTCATTGTCCTATTGGTTGTTAGCTTTGCTGTGCAGAAACTTTTCAATTGGATATGGTACCATTTGTTGAATCTTGGTGTTATTTCTTGTGTAGTTGGCATTATGTTCAGAAAGTCCTTGCCTATGGCTGTCTCTTTAAAGAGTTTTACCTACTTTATCTTCTAGAAGATTAAGTATTTTACTATTTAAATCTTTACTCCATTTTGATTTTAGTTTAGTGCATAGTAAGAAATACGGATTTAAGTTCAATCATCTGTGTATAGATAGCCAGTTTCCTAGTACCATTGTTAAAGGGACTGGCTTTCCTCTAGTGTATATTTTTTGCCCCTTTGTCAAAGATTAGATGGCTGAATGTCCCTGGGGCTATTACTGGCCTCCTCTGTTCCATTCCACTGATGAACATGCCTGTTTTTTTTTTTTTTTTGAGACAGGGTCTCATCTCACTTTGTAGTTCAGGCTGGCCCTGAGCTCACTATGTAGCCCAGGCAAGTCTCAAACTGAGCAGTCCTCCTGTCTCTGCCTCCCAAGTGCTGGAATTATAGGTGTGAGCCACCACAACCAGCATTGTGATATGTGGTACTGATTGCTGGTGGGCATGAGTCACCATTCCTGGCATGGTGGTATGTGGTTACCAGGGATGGAACTCAGGACCTTGTGCCTTCAGGGCAGCCAACGGAACCTCTGAGCTGAATCCCTGGCCCTCCATGCTGTTTTTAATCACTGTAACATTGTAATATAAGTGAGATATGAGATTGTAATGCCATAGTTTGCTCTTGTTGCCCAGGATTGTTTTTGGTATTCTGGGTCTTTCTGGTTCCTTACAGATTTCAGGATTGTTTTCTGTAGTTTTGTGAGGAATACTGTTGGTATTTTGTTTGGGAATGTATTAAATCTATATATGTTTTGAAAGTGTGGCCATTTTGACAACATTGGCTCTGTTTATCCAGGAACAGAGACCCCTTTCTATTTTTTTTTTTTTTTTTTTTTTTTGCTTTTGAGACAGGGTCTCGCTTTGTAGTTCAGGCTGGCCCTGAGCTCACTATGGTGCCCAGACAAGCCGCCGCGAACTCAGCAATCCTCCTGTCTCTGCCTCCCGAGTGCTGGGATTACAGGCGTGAGCCACCACGTCCGGCATTGTGGTATGCGGTGTTGATTGTGGGTGGGCGT
>PVIC010016094.1:0-12303 GCA_004025085.1 Thryonomys swinderianus | reverse complement strand
TTTGGGATGCTAACTATGATGTCTTATGGAGAAGTTTTTTTTTAAATTTTTTATTTTTTATGACAGGGTCTCGCTTTTGTAGTTCAGGCTGGCTCTGAGCTCATTATGTAGCCCAGGCAAGCCTCAAACTCAGCAATCCACCTGTCTCTGCCTCCTGAGTGCTGGGATTACAGGTGTGAGCCACCACGCCCGGCACTGTGGTATGTGGTATTGATTGCTGGTGGGTGTGAGTCTCCATGCCCAGCATTGTATGTGGTTACCGGAGATCGAACTCAGGACCTTGTGCTTACGAGGCAGGCACCGGAACCACTGAGCTATCCCTCCGGCCCTGAGAAGTTCTTTTTTAATTGCAGCTATTTGGAGTTGTACTGTAGACCTTGCTTATCTATATGTTAAATTTTTTTCTTCATACTTGGAATATTTTCTGCTATTTTTTTCTGTAAATGGGTTTTTAAAAAGTGCCATTTGTTCTGTTTTTGCATCATCTAGCAGTGGATCTGTTTGGATCTATTTTCCACATTCTTTCACTTTTTAGGTATCTTTTAGTAATTGGTCACCTGGATTAGTTCTATCTTTTAATTCTGACATTGGCCTCACATTGGTCATTTTTGTTGCCTCTACTTTCAGTAGACTTTTTAATCCCCTAGATTTCTTTTTTTTGAGACAGGTTCTCACTTTGTAGTTCAGACTGGCCCTGAACTCACTGTATAGTTCAGGCTAGCCTTGAACTCATGGCAATCCTCCTGCCTCTGCTTCCTGAAGGCTGAGATTACAGGCATGAGCTGCCACACCCAGCATTGTGGTATGTGGTACAAGGGATGGAAATCAAGACCTTGTGCTTGCCAGGCAGACACCACAACCACCAAGCTAAATCCCCGGCCCTGTCCTAGATTTGTTAGGTAATTCTTCATGGACTAATTCTTTGCTAAAGCAGTCGTTTATGTTTTATATAGTTTTGTTTAGTTCAGTTGTCTTCTTATTAATGCCTTTTGTAAGCTTATTTATTTTGTTTACTAAGTCTATTATTTAGTTATATCATCTTTGAGATCACTGATCTTTTTATCTGTTTTTTGTCTCATTTATCATTTTGTGTAATTAAGCTGTTTGGCTTTTGATTTCCTCTATGTCGGTACCCCATGGATCCATTTGGGGGAGTTTGGATTTTTGGAGGCATTTTGTTGTCTTTTTTTATGTTACTCTGTCTTTTTTGTACTGATATTTGAACTATGATTATAGTGGAAGGATTTCCTTGGTAGTATCAAGATCTCTTTAGTTAGTGTCTACTTTGTAGTCTGACTACAGATCTGACCATCTCTCTTAATTTGAAGAGAAACTGGCCCAGTACCCAGTTCTCTATAAATGACCACAATATTATTGATGACACAAAGACAAGCTATATATTTGCATACAATAAAAACCAGTTAATATTAAATATGATGCCATCCTGGGAATAGCAACAAAGTCAGCAAAGATAATAGACTCAGAGACAAACTGGATACTATTAACATACCTCACCGAGAAAAGGTACCATTGTACCACCCTAAATAATAGAAAAGAAATCTGTAACTACAATTCAGACACTAAAACCAGTACTGATATACAGTATTTACTAAATTCAACAACTGTACCATCATTAACAATAGAAAAGAATTCAATAATAGTAAGTAGTTAACTAAATAGCTAAAGAGTAATAAAGCTTAATCATAATACTAGTAAATGTGGAGAACATAGGGAAGGAGAAAATGAAAGAAGTAAAGAAGGGGCTGGAGATTTGGCTCAGGGGTTCCGGTGCCTGCAAACACAAGGTCCCTGGGTTGATCCCTGGTAACCACATACAATACCACAACCAGCATTCAGTCCCACATACCATGATGCTGGGCGTGGTGGCTCATGCCTGTAATCCCAGCCCTTGGGAGGCAGAGGCAGGAGGATTGTGGCGTTCGAGCTCAGGGCCAGCCTGAATTACAAAGTGAGACCCTGTCTCCAAAAAAAAAAAAAAAAGTAAAGAAAAGGAAGATGAGAAAGTGAAAAGTAAGATAAAAGATCCTATTGAGTAAAAGAAAATAGAATTAGATAAAAATAATAGAAAAAAATGGAGAATAAAGGGAAAAGAATAAAAGATAGCAACAACAGCAGCGGCAGCAATAATAAAAAACCCAAACCTCATAAAAATAATGAAGAGAAATATATCCATGTTTGTGAATGAATGGTTTCTTGTCAGAGTATGTAATATTTGAAGAGTAAGGGGGAAGGATGGTGACTCACTACTCAGACATATTTAGTTTCCATACTCGTTTGTTTTGTAAGAATCCTTCATTGTGCTCTATCTCCTGCTTGGCATGGTCAGTTACTGGTTTCCATCCCAGCAAGCCCACTTAATCCCTGATCACGTTGGTAGATATGGCAAGCAAATAGGTCTCAAAGCTCTGTGGGATTTAGATAGTGGGGTGGGAGTGGGGTCAAGCAGAATGCCTGCCTTAGGTCAGCATTTGCAGACTCAGGCCCCTCTAAGAGCCATTCCTGATCACTCCCTTCTCAGCGCCAGAGTCCAGAGGCTCTGACTCCCTGCCCTCTTCCAAACCTGAACCTAAACTTTTCAGCAGGTGCTTATCTAGCACACCCTTCTCCATAGGTGTCTTTCCCACACAGTCACTGTGGTAGGGTAACCCTAGCTACAGGTGTCCCTTTTGCCCCGGCTGGGGATCAAACTCAGGACTTTGCACTTGTAGCCAGATGGCAGGATCACCGAGCTACATCCCTGGCCCACTACTCTTAAGGATTAACCCTTCCCTAAATGGCTCACCATCAGGCTCTTTCAAATATTGTGGGTGCTGCACTGGATTTCTTCTCCCACTCTGGCCTGCCCTGTGGAAGGAGTCGCTTGCAGTGCAAACTCAGTGGTGTTTTGCAGTTAGATGAGCCGTGGACTTTTCTTGGGGCCAGTGCTACCTGCTAGGTCTGTCGCATTTCTCTGAGGCTGCCTATCATCTCTGGGTTACCTTATAACCTCTTTATTCAGGAGCCCTGGAGCTATCTTTCCAGATTGCTTCATCTTTTCCTCTGTGTTGTGTTCCGTTTCTCTAGCTTCTCTAGTTTCTCATTTTCTTGTCAGCTCCTTCTTGACTGCAAAGATCTTCTTATTCTTTTTTTCCTTGTTCTCAAAGTGTCTTGATTCCAGGTCCTAGACAGGCTATATTTTGCTGCATTGTTCTACCTTTTGTAATTCTCCTGTGTAAGTATCTTTTTTTTGGGGGGGGACAGGGTCTCACTTTTTAGTTCAGGTTGGCCCAGAGCTCACTATGTGGCCCAGGCAAAAAACTCAGCAATCCTCCTACCTTTGACTCCCGGGTGCTGGGATTACAGGTTTGAGCCACCAGTCCTGGCATTGTGGTATGTGGTACTGATTGCTGGTAGGTGTGAGTCATCACACCCAGTATTGTTGTATGTGGTTACCAGGGATCGAACCAGGAACCTTGCACTTGCAGGTGCCAGAACCATTGAGCCAAATTGCTTGCCCTGCATAAGCATCTTTTTTTTTTTTTTTGAGACAGGGTCTTGCTTTGTAGTTCAGGCTGGCCCTGAGTTCACTATGGAGCATAGGCAAGCCTCAAACTCAGCAATCTTCCTGCCTCTGCCCCCTGAGTGCTGGGATTATAGGCGTGAGCCACCACGCGCGGCACTGGCACTGTGGTATGTGGTATTGATTGCTGGTGGGCGTGAGTCACCATGCCCAGCATTGTATGTGGTTACCGGGGATCAAACTCAGGACCTTGTGCTGGCGAGGCAGGAGCTGGAATCACTGAACTAAATCTCTGGCCCAAGCATCTTTTAATATGCAAGTATTCCTAATTTCTCCTTATTTCTTATGTTCTTTCTATCATTTTTGTATTTCATTTTAGGAGAGCTTGCATAATCTACTACATTCTTGATGTTACTTTGAAAAAAACGTGTTTAAACAACTACAAAGAAGGTAGTTTAATTACCTTTACTTATTTCTTCTTTAATGCCATGCTGTCAAAACCCACCCCTTTTTAAATTTTTGTTGTCTTTTTTTTAAATTTTTTTAATTTTATTTTTTTTTGTGACAGGGTCTCGCTTTGTAGTTCAGGCTGGCCCTCAGCTCACTATGTAGCCCAGGCAAGCCTTGAACTCAGCAATCCTCCCGCCTCTGCCTCCCGAGTGCTGGGATTACAGATGCGAGCCACCATGCCCGATGATTTTTGTTGTCTTTTTGTGATAGGGTCTTGCTTTGTAGTTCAGTCTAGCCCTGAGCTATGTAGTCCAGGCAGCCTCGAACTCAGCAATCCTTCTGCCTCTGCCTCCCAAGTGCTAGGATTGCAGGTGTGAGCCACCACACCCGGCATTCCCACCCCTTTTTTATTTTGATAAAGTCTCACTAAATTTCTGGGCTGGGTTTAAATAGAACTTGTGATCCTTCTACTTCAGCCTTTCTGAGTGCTAGTGTTATAGACATGTGCACATTATGCCTGGCCATTTGTTTCTTACAGCATTTCCTCAACTGTTCCCCTTTGAAAATCTTCTTTTCTCCCTCATTTTTGAAAGATAATTACTCAGAATCCAGAATTCTACTTTGTTTTAATCTTCTCTCAACATTTTAAATAGTCTGTCCCACCCTTGTTTTCTTGGGTTTTGAAGAGATATTGGATGTCCATAGGTATGGTGGTTTTTATCTGTTGTCTTCTTCTAAGACATTTTAATCTTTTTACTTTTCTGTATCATGGATAGGATGTGTCTTGGTGTGGTATTTTTGGACAGTTGTCCAGTGTGATGCTCTGAGTTTCTTTTAATCTGTGGTTTGGGGTCTGAAGGAATTTGAAGAAATTCTGAGTCACCATTGCCTCTGATGTTGCTCTGTTCCATTCAGTTTTTCCTCTGGCAGTCCCATTACGCATGTGTCACATGTTGTATATAGTTGTGCTCTACACTACTTGATCCCCACCCTAGGTTTCTTGAGAGAATTCATTGCTCAACCATGTCCAGCCTGTGGATGACAGGTTAAAGGCTGTATTTGTAACATTGTGTGTGTAATTTAATTTCTAGCATTTCTTTTTCTGTCTTAGAGTTTCTGTCTCTCTCCTGGCAGTGCCATCTGTTTTTCTTATCTGTCTGCTTCTCCCATGGAGTCCTTAGCATATTAATCATCATTGTTTTTAAGTTGATGGTTCCAGAATCTCTGCCGTGGTGCTACTTCTGATGCTCATTCTTTTTCATCAGAGTGGACTTCCTCCCTTTTAGTATGCTTTGTGACTTTTTTCCTTTGATACACACATAGAGTACATTGTACTTAAGGGTGTGTAGGCGAGGCAAACTGTTTCATGGTTCTGTGATTAAGTTTTTGTCCCTGGATTTGGAACTGAGCCAGTGCTGCTCAGTTTTCCCCTTTCCTGAACAGGTTCGAGTTGGGTTCGTCTCCAGTGCATTGTCTAGGGCAGTGGTGGGAACCTATAGCATATGAGCTGCCTCTGGGTGTTTGTTATCACTCTAAAAGGTTTGCTATCACTACTGTGGGGGCAGGAAGAGTGGAGTTGGTGTTCCTCTTCTCCCAGCTCAGGTAGTTGTGATTTGTGCTCAGCCTGTGGTGAAAAGCACCCCTATTAAGAAGAACAGAGCCGGGTGTGGTGGCTCACGTCTGCAATCCCAGCACTCGGGAGGCAGAGGCAGGAGGATTGCTGTGAGTTTGAGGCTTGCCTGGGCTACATAGTAAGCTCAGAGCCAGCCTCAATGACAAAGCAAGACCCTGTCTCAAAAACAACAACACAAAAAGAACAGAGTCCTTTGGCATATTTCAAGAAGCCTCTGCTGGAAGTATGAGGGCATTTTTTATTATAATTCACATCTTTCTGCTCCTTCTTGACTCTTACGGAGTTTTTATTTGTGGGCTTCTCTAGTCAGCAATGGTCTTCTGCCAGGGAAGGGCTTGTCTTCTCTAATTTGGGTGGCAGTGGTTTACTCTGCAGCACTGCTGTTCTGATGGTTCCTAGAAGGCTGATGGTCTGCTTTTTACTTAAGTCTAGGTGGTGATTTCTAAGAAAGTTATATGCTGAAGCAGAAACCCAATGTTATGTTCTTTGAATTGTACAAATATTTTTAAAAGTTAATTTTTTCTTTCATTTATGTCACTCTGAGATCTTACAATAGACATTTTAAAGCTTTCCCCTCAACGTCTGTTTTATATTAATATTGTTCTATATTTGGAATTGAATTACTGATTTAAAAGGCAGGAATTACTTTCAAAAGTATTTGTCAAATTTGTAACCAAACTTGTCTTGCTGTTATGCGTGGCTACATGTTAAGGTATACAAATGTACATGCTTCTCTCCAACATTTTGATGAAATATTTCAGAACATACAAGGTAATTACAATAGTTCTAGTGTGAACACCTGTGTATGTCCATCACATGTCTACTCATCTGTCATCTCTCTGAATTCATTAATTATTATAGCTTTCCCCCTGTGGTGGTTTTTACTGTGCTGCCCAGACTGGTCTCAAACCTCTGGGCTCAAGTGATTCCCTTCATTGCTGGAACTACTTGTGCACATAACTGTGTTCACTTCAGCTTGCTTTTTGTGTATTCCAAAGTAAGTCACAGGTGTCTGCAGTTCCTGTTGATACATCAGCGTGTGTATCATTAATTATACTTCAATATCTGTGTATTTCTTCAGGGAAGTTAGAGATCCAATTCATTAAAAAGCTAGTAGGTAAAATGGGAAGAACAGACATTTTTACTCCTGGCATTCTTACTCCTTGAAATAACAAGGGAAATGTCCCTTTTAAAAATATATCCCATTCTCCTTTTGTCCTAATGAAATAAAAACTTATATTTGCATAAAGACCTATATATTGATGTCACAGCAGTTCAATTCCTAGCTGCCTCAAACTGGGAACAAGCTCTAAGTTCTGGAGTAGTAATGTTTAAAGCACTGGGATGTGGAATACTACTTGACATTGAAGGGAACAGGTTGGGGTGCTTGTGGCACCCATTGTGCTGTGGGTTTTGGCAACCCACATGAATCTAATGACATGTAGTATCAAATGGAATGGCTTCTCTGCCCTAAAAATTCTCTGATCAGCCTATTCACCTCTCCTTCTCCTCACCTCTGACTACATACATGTCTGTTCACTGTTGCTGTTCTAGAGTGTCACATAATCTAAATCACAGTAGTTTTAAAAATCATGAATCAGCCCCTGATCTACTCTGAAGGTGACTGATTTTCTCTTCTGTATTGTTATGAACTCATAGATGTTATCAGTGGGAGTTCAACCTATTGAAATTCTTACACTTGTTCAAGACCAGACTGTCTTTAGGTTTGTTTCTCATTGTTTTTTATGATGATTAAATATGTTTCATCAGTTCTCTCCCTTACCACCTCAAAAAAAGGAAACATTCCAGGAACATCTACCATTCATGCTTCACACGTGGAATAGCTACAAGAGACTTGAGCTGTTCTGTATTTTGTCTTTGGTTTTCAATAGGAAATGGTATTTCATATCTGTAGTGGGAACTTAGAGATGCTTACATGCTCAAAACTATCATGTTAGGGTTTATTTCTAGGTCTTCACTGGGTGGTGGTGACATATACAAATTGAGAATACTGGTTTTCAAGTGTATTCTATACTGCCCATTTATTTTGTCATATATCAGTATCCACAGTGTTAAAGTAACAATACTGCAGCTAAAAATGTCTAGCTGTTTCCCACATATTATCTTGAATAGTTTCTTCTCTGTGTCACCAGGTCATGCGCTTCGAGTGCATGTCCATTATACAGTGCACACTTCCCTTTCCCTTCAGTCGACAGGCAGTTGTGTGGTGCTCAGCTCCATTCTTAGGTCAGTGCCCCTCTCCTTTGCATGGTTCTCTGAAGCACGCTTTTTAGCATATTTGTCCACAAAGAGCTCATGGGAACAATGTTCTCTGACTTTTTTGTATAATGGTAATATGTGCATTGTTTCTTCTTAAAAATTAATTTTACTGGCTGTAGTATTCTTGGCTTTCATTTTATTTCCTTGGGTATTATAATTTTTTTCTGGGCTATGGAAAGTCTGTTTCTTTCCCTGATATATTTCTTGATGTTTTTACCTAGATGCTCAAATAGTATTTTTTTTCTTTAAAAACTTGTAATTTTACTACACTATATCTTGATGTTCATTCTTTTTTTTTTGCTTTTTGGAGACAGGGTCTCGCTTTGTAGTTCAGGCTGGCCCTGAGCTCACTATGGTGCGCAGGCAAGTCGCTGCAAACTCAGCAATCCTCCTGTCTCTACCTCCTGAGTGCTGGGATTACAGGTGTGAGCCACCACGTCTGGCATTGTGGTATGCGGTGTTGATTGTTGGTGGGCGTGTCTCCACGCCCGGCATTATATGTGGTTACCGGGGATCAAACTCAGGTCCTTGCGCTTGCGAGGCAGGTGCTGGAACCATTGAGCTAACCCTTCGGCCCTTGATGTTCATTCTTTTGGCTCAGTATTATGAAGTATAGAATATAAGTTCTCCTTTTACGTGTTTATCTTGCTTTTGTGTTTCTGTGACTGTCCTTATACATGTGATGAAGAGTTTGCTACTTTTAAAAATTACTTCCTTTTCTAAAGATCTCTGTATAGGTATTTAAAATAGTATTATAGCTGAGTGTGGTTTCATCTTTGTGCTGAAGTGCTTCACCCTTGTTCTCTCAGTATCTTCTCATTTTTTTTTCACTGTGGTAATACACATACATAAAATTTACCACCCCAACCTTAGTACCTTCTTAATATTATACAGCCCTGACCACCATTCATCTCCGAAACTCTTTCCATCTTGTAAAACTGAGTTATGTTAATTAGACGTTGGCTGGCAATCCTGGCAATCAACTGGATTGTAAGAACTTCATGTGGTATCATATGGTATTTTTCCTTTGGTGGCTGGCTTATTTCACATAGCATGCTATTCACATTGTAGCATAGATCAGAATCCCTTTCCTTCAGAATGCTGTGTAATATGCCATTGTCTGTTTGGGTGTGCACCACTCAGGTAGGATCTGCTCTGAAAAATTCATTGTTAGGTAGTTTTGTCATTATGTGAACATCATAAAATACTTCCACAAACCTGGGAGGCATAGGCAGTAACTTGATGTGACCTCTTGATGCGGTTGACATGCAGTAAACACAAGACGTGTGAGGCTGCTGTTAGAATAATTCAGCATGCTGTTTTACAGTAAAGTTTTTTTATAAGCAAAAAGAGCACATTCTAAACTAACAATTAAAAATGTAGTACAGTTTATACATAAAGCAGTAACATACAATTATGATGTATTGTGTATTGTTCATAACTGCGTGCTACACTTGTATGCAACTGCCAGCATAGTAGATTTGTTTATAGCACCATCACCACAAACAACTAATATATGTTGTAGAAAGGCTAGAACACCAGTAAGCATAGAAATTTCTCATTTTATTATGATCTAATGAGAGCATTGTTGCATACACAGCCAGTTATTAACCAAAACATTATGAGGCTGAGTGCAACTTGACTACATGTGCCATATTTCACTTATTCATTCACCCACTGGTAGACACTTGAATTGGTCCCACATAGCAGTTGTGGTGAGTAATGCTGCTATGGACATTGGACACAAAAAAGTACTACTAATAATTGTATGTGAACAAATTGGATTACCTAGATGAAATGGACAGATTCCTAGAAACACAGAAGCTACCACAGCTAAATCATTAAGAAATAGAAAATTTGAATATATCTGTAACTTGTGTAAGGAGATTTGAGTGACTGTCAGAAATCTCTGACAAAGACAAAAAAGGTTTGTTAGATTCTATACTGGATACTTTGAGCTTATGAGTTACCTCTATGTCTGACTCCTCACTGCACAGCTCCGGGATACAGTGTGCTGCTGGGCGGCCTTCAGTCCACTGGAAATGGACTGCACCCTGCAGCCGGGTCCGCGTGCTGCTCACTCAGTCCGCCGGAAGCATGGCATGGTGGGCTTGGAGCTGCTGGGTCCGGTCTGCCCGCTGCTCGTTCCTCAGTCCTCTAGAAACACGGCACGGCGGGCCTGGAGCTGCTGGGTCCGGTTCGTCCGCCGCAAGTTCCCCAGTCCGCTGGAAACACGGCACGGTGGGCCCGGAGCTGCTGGGTCCGGTTAGAAATCTCTGACAAAGAGAAATCCACAGCCTGTAGTTTCATTGGTGACTGCTGAGCAGTTGAAGAATTAGTGCCCAGCCTTCTTACTCTTTTCCAAAGAGGAAGAGGGGTTTCCCAACTCAGCCTAAGAGGCTAAACCCCATTAGAAAGCTGTAGGCAATATATATCTGTCTGTGAACACTGGTTTTAAAATCCTTGACAAGTAACTAGCAAACCTTTTCCTAGGTCTTCAGATTCTTTTTCAGCTCAGTTATTATTTCATATTAAAATTTCCAAAGTGATTGGAAGGCAAAGTATTACAAGTCATTTCCTATAGGGAGGATAACAGTATAAGCAAAATGGCAAAATAGTCATATATCTCAAGAAGTATTCTTTAGTTTTCAGTTGGTTGGCTGTTTTTGAGACAGGGTCTTACTATTTAGTCCATGCTAGCCTTGAATTTACTGTGTAGGACACGCTGGCTTTGAACTACCAGAAATCCTCCTGCCTTAACCTCAAGTGCTGAGATTACAGGTGTATGCCACCATGTCTGGACTTGAAAAGCATCCTTTAAAACTGAGGAGCTTAGGTAAATGTGGAAGTTAGTTTCCCTCTCTACTGAATAGCACTTGTATGTGCTAGACTTAGAGTTGGAGTGATTCAGATTGTGTATTTCTGATCTAATTTGAATCCCATCTCTCCCACCTTCTAGGTCTGACTCACAGAAAAAATGCGTAACCTCATTTAGATACTGACAGTAAAGTAGGATGTAAGAAGCCAAGTTTTAGGCAGATTCATTTTGTTCATTCCTCATTGCCCAGGCCTAGATTAGTTTTGGCAACCATATTTATCTAGCGCTCAGTGAATATGCAGTGAGTGGAAATAAAGAGTCCAAATCTCACAGACTTCTTTTGAGAATTAAACGTGAGAGTGGATGTAAAGTACTGGGCATCAGGTATGTAATGCTGCCATATATGTTGTGAATTCTCCTTTTACCTGTTTATCTTGCCTTTTTGTTTTTTGTGACTGTCCTTACACATGTAGTGAAGAGTTGCATCTTTTAAAAATTACTTCCATCTCTAAAGATCTCTTTGTGTGTATTTAGAATAATACTGTAGCTGGGTGTGGTGGCACATGCCTGTGATACCAACACTCAGGAGGCTGATGCAGGAGGATTACTGCAAGTTCCAGGCCAGCCTGGGCTACATAGTGAATTCGACACCATCCAGAACTGCATAAACCTAATCTCAAAAAAACAAAACAAAACAGAACAGAACAAAAATCCCCAGTGTTTTCTGGGTATGGTGGCACATACCTGTAATCCCAGTACTGGGAATACTTAAACAGAGGGTTCCTGCATGTTTAAGACCAGCCTGGGCTACATAGTGAGTTCAAGGCTAGCTTGGAGTACACAGTGAAACCCTGTCTAAAAATAGCAGCAAACATTTTTCATAATAATTTGCTCATATCGGGAGAATTTTGCATTATAGAATAATAGTGCCTTCTTATTGACCAGTTAGAAATGTATGCTCATGTTCTGGTGCTTCCTTGACTGTGTCATGTCTCTAGAATAGCAGCACTTGCACTGTCTGCTTCCTAGATGACTGTAGTGACTGTTGTCCTTTAGATTGCCATGGGTAATGTTTCTGAGTGGGTGGTTTGTGTGCATGCTATGGGGATGAAAGGCTTTCCACAGCTCTCTTCAGCTGCTTTATGTCTAGATGTGAACAGTTGGGATGAGAACTCATGATCGTGTGGTGATTGGGCAAGTGGTTCCCACCACCTCTGGTAATAAGTGAGCCTGTTGCTGCCCACAATGCCCCTTACTTCTCCCCTGGTTTGGTTTTAGGATGACTTCAATTCTGCTTAGAGAAGTTTGAGTGGACTGAATTGTTTGTTTCTTCTCTCTATCCCAAAGATCTCTCATCTTCTCTTTTGGATCACAGGAGCACCCCTTCTTTTTTTTTTTTTTTCTTTTTTTTTCTTTTTTTGGAGACAGGGTCTTGCTTTGTAGTTCAGGCTGGCCCTGAGCTCACTATGGTGCCCAGGCAAGCCGCCGCGAACTCAGCAATCCTCCCGTCTCTGCCTCCCGAGTGCTGGGATTACAGGCGTGAGCCACCACGCCCAGCATTATATGTGGTAACCGGGGATCGAACTCAGGTCCTTATGCTTG